>JABUQX010066527.1:0-5000 GCA_015478945.1 Trachelipus rathkii | reverse complement strand
TCTTCTCGTTGTCTGTCTTCTCTCTCTCCTATATATAATATATATATATATATAATATATATATATATATATATATAATATATAATATATATATATAATATTGTGTGTGTGTTTTTATTATATATATAATTTATATATTATAAAATGAAAAGTACCTACGTATATTTTTAAACCGCTGATAATTGAATTTTTTTTTCCTTTTTTTACGTCACGAATACCAACCTATAAGTGTAATAATAGAAACCTCTAAAGACTGTAGACCAATATAGAAGAACGTCGAAATCTAAAATTTAATATTTAAGAGTAAGATGTGAATTTTCATTTTCATCTTCTTATCAATTAAATACCATTAATATTAAATTTACCCTAGTGAACTTTAATAAAGTTGGTATGCCTTGTTCGCTAGCCTTTTCAAATTTTATGAAAACATGTTAAATCAGTCGTTTCGTTTTGTCAAATTACGTGGTTGGTATAGAAAATCTCTCTTAATTATATTGTGTTTGTAAAGTTAAATCAAAATTAAAATATTTAAGTGCATGGAATATATATATATATATATATATATATATATATATATATATATAATAGTAAATATATATAGAAAAATATATATATATATATATATATATATATAATATATATATATATATATTAATATATTATAATTATATATATATATATATATATATATATTAATAATTAATAATATATAATATTATATATGGTGATAATTGGTTTAAAACTACAACTCATAATTCTCGAAAACTACATAGATACAGGAAAGGAATACATTGTTGGAATCCTGGTAACATTTTAGTGCGGAAAATGTAAAAAAAAAAAAAAAAAAATTGATATATATCTCAAAAACTACAATAGCTACAGCGAAAAGGAATACATTTTTGGAATCCTGGTAAAATTTTACATAGAAAAATGTAAAAAAAATTAAATAAAATAAAAATTTGTTAATAATTATAGAAATGATGATTAGAGACCTATTTAGAGACCTTTTATTGGTAACTCGTTAAAATAAATAAGACTTTCTATTAAATTTTGCTCTTTTTTAACTAAAGAATACCCCAAGGGTATACCTCACTCGATGGCAGAAGTCGGGGTCTCTCGGCCTTCCGGGCGAACGACAGTAGGACTAATTTCCCCCCCTCCGGGGAGGGTCTCCGGAACCCCCGCTCTTTGTTTTTTGGGTGTCGGGGTTCCTCCGCCCCCTCCCCTACGGGGTATGGAAAACGTCCCCCCCCTATTGTTCCCCGTCGGCTCGAGCCCCTTACATTGCCGTGTAATACGCATTTCAAATAATAATAATATATATACTATGTCCCCTGCTTGCCTTAAAAAAAAAAATAGCCATATTTATTTATTTATTATTATTTATTTATTTACATTTGCCTAACTAAAATTTTACAAGATTCCAAAAATTGATTCCTTTTCGCAGTGTTAGCATTGTAGTTTTGAGATTATAGTTTTTTTATTTTTTTATACATTGTTCCGCACTAAATGATTTACCAGGATTCCAACAAGATTCCTTTTCGGCATGTACATGTGTAGTTTTTGAGATATGATTGTAGTTTAAACCAAAGTTGTAGTTTTTTAAACCAATATAACCTAATATATATTATAGATAATATATATATATAGTATATATTTATATATATATATATTATATATATATATATATATAATATATTATATATATAGTTATATATATAATTATATAGGCAAATTTGTAGAAACCAGATGTAACTGTGTACCCTATGTGAGATATAGTAACCACCTCACAAGGATAGCGTAAAAACAAGAACCTCCTAAGTTTCCTGATCACAAACTAATATAATTTGAAAATTAATTTAAGGCTGTTAAGTTGTTAGGTTAAGTTAGGTTAGGTTAAGTTAGTACTCGTAGTCCGTGACAGTCCTATATTAAGCTATAATACTATATTACTATATTACTATATAGTATATATACATATGATATATAAATATATATATATATATATAAATATATATATATAATATATACTATATATATATTTATATATATATATAGCGTATATATTGCTGGAATGCTGGTACAACTTTAGTGGCGGAAAATGTAAAAAAAACTCATTTAAAAATTACAATAGCTACAGGGAAAAGAAATACATTTTGGAAATCCTGAAGTGAAAAAAATTTTAGTTAGGAAAATTTTAAAAAAAAAATAAAAATACAATAATTGTTAATAATTTATATATATATATGATTAGAAAGCCTATTTAGAGGATTTTTATGTTTACTCGTTAAAATAAATAGACTTTCTATTAAATTTTGGCTTGGCAATGGCAGGAGTTGGGGTCTCTCGCCTTCCGGGAACTACGGGTAGGACTAATTCCCCCCCTCCGGGAGGGTCTCTGGAACCCCCACTCTTTGGTCGTTGGGTGTCGCGGGGGTTCCTCAGGCCCTCCCCTAACGGGGTAAGGAAAACGTCCCCCCTACGTATTAGCCGGTGTAAAACCTTTACCAAATACAATATATATTAATCCATATAGTATATATATTATATAATATTATATACTTATATATATATATTATAATATATATATATATAATATAATATATATATATACATATTATATATATATATATATATATATAAATATAATATATATATATGCTATGTCCCAGCTCCCCCCAAAAAAAATTAGCCAATTGGAATGTTTTAATTTTTTTTTTACATTTTCCAACTAAAATTTTACAAAGATTTCAAAAAATATTTTTTCTTCCCTGTAGCTATTGTAGTTTTCGAGATTGATTTTTTTTTTTTACAGTTTCCTCGGTAATTTTGCCAGGATTCCAACAATGTTATTTCCTTTACCCTGATAGCTATTTGCTAGTTTTTTGTAATATGGTTGTGGCTCTTGCTAGAGGCTGGCCTATATATATAGTATATATATATATATATATATATATATATATATATATACTATATATATATATATATATATATTAATATAAAAATAAAACATAGAATATATATATATTATATATATATTATATATATAGTATATAAACTAAAGAAGTTACCCGCATCATATCTCGAAAACTAAGATAGGTACAAGAAAACTGATAACATATATGGAATCAGCGTATGAAATTTGTATGGAAAATGAATTTTTTTTTTTTTTTTTATCCAAAAAACTACAATAGGTACAAAAAAACTAACAACATATATGGAATCAGCGTGTGAAATTTGCATGAAAAAAAAGGCAAAATTTTTTTTTTATACTAATAACATGTTTGGAATCAGCGTATGAATTTTTTTTAGGGGCTCGAGCCGACGGTGGGACAGAGGGGGACGAAGTCCCCCCCATCGTCCCCCAGGAGGCCGAGAGACCCGACTCTTTGCATCTTTGCGGTTTACACTGGGGTATTCTTTTAGTTAAAAAAAAAATTCCTTTTTTGCATACAAATTTCATACGCTGATTCTAAATATGTTATTAGTTTTCTTGTACCTATCGTAGTTTTGGAGATTTAAAAAAAATAAAATTAAAAAAAAATTATAATTTTTTTTTTCATCTTCCATACAAATTTCATAAGCTGATTCCATATATGTCATCAGTTTTCTTGTACCTATTTTACTTTTCGAGATATGATGCGGGTAACTTCTTTAGTTTACATATATATATATATATATATAATATATATATCATATATATATATATTATATATACACATATATATATATATATATATATATATATAGTATATATATATATATATATATATATATGGGCCAGCCTCTAGAAGCAAAAATAATAATCTCAAAAACTACAATAGCTACAGGGAAAAGGGAATACATTGTTGGAATTCCTGGTAAAATTTTAGTTAGGTAAAATTTTTTTTGAAAAAACTACCAATAGTAGCTACAGGAAAAGGAATACATTTTATGGAATTGCCTTGTAAAAATGTTTAGTAAGTAAAAAAAAAATTGCTATTGTTTTTTTAGAGGAAGCTCGAAGCCGGTTAGGGACAGAAGTATTGTACCGTATTAGTACTTAAGTAATTATATATAGCTTAAATACTAATATATACTACTATATTAGTATATATATAGTAATAATATACATACCAGTCCTAAATATAACAACCAATGTATACTAATGTGTGCCACTGTGCTGGGTTGGGTAAAGGCTATCTGACAAACGGCCCAATAATAATCAGCGGAAGGCTCAGCAGCCGAATAGGGACAAAACATAAAATGGGGGACGACCTTCATAGTAACCGCACCGACCTCCAGGGGAGGGCGAACAACAAGCCACAACCCCCGTCCGACAACGCCCAACCACTACCACATAGACCCACACGCCGGCACCGACGCAGTCGCAAGCGAAAGACCTACCCCCGAACACACACAGCCCACACAACGAACCAAGGAGCGGGCAAGGGACACTATTACCCGTCAAACATTCACACCCGCCGACAGCGACGAGAGACCCCGAACCTTCCACTTGCCGTCGATCGCGGTATAACCCATCTGGAAACAGTCACCAATACCACCATCAAATTAGCATAAATAAAACATAGTAAGACATAACAACACTACTTCCACCCTAGACGACAGATCATAATAATCTCTATAACGAACCATCCACCCACCCCAAGCTACCGTAAGTAAGAGCTCATCTAAACTGGCCTACCTTTCGCCCTCATAACCACGCATTACTATAATTATTAACAATAATTTTTTTTTTATTTTTACATTTTCCTAAACTAAACCTATCACCATGGATTCATCAAAAATGATATTCCCATATCTCCTACTGTACGCTATTGTAGTTATTACTACGAACTACTTTATTATTACTACACTATATTACCAACTAAAAAATATTTACGACAGAAACAATCTCCAACACATGTATTCCTCCGATGGCTATTGTAGTTTTTGAGATTGGATTGTGGCTCTTCTAGAGGCCTGACCATATATATATTATATATATAATATTCTCTTCC
>JABUQX010066526.1:42500-55574 GCA_015478945.1 Trachelipus rathkii | reverse complement strand
CGGTGTACTCATTGGGTTACCCTCAGAATTTAGATTTGTTTAACCGTTTTCACGTATGTGAAACGCTTTCGCGTTTTCGCGATACGCCGCTTCATATATATATATATATATATATATATATATATATATAATGTGTTTACAACTCAATCTCCATTCTAACTCTTTTTTACACTTTTCACCTATTATCTCGTGTAAAACTTGGTATATTATCTACAACCCTGATGAATTTAAACTGAATTACCGCCGGGTTTTTGTGTCGATGGCTCAGGATGATTCAGGGGGTAGTTGCCCCGAGGCACTTTGACAAGGGTAATGTTCGCCCTTTTTTTCCGGCCTCAGTTCCGAACGAAGATTAGACCTAACATTCTTGAGAAAGTAAAAGATTTTTATTATTATTATTATTATTATTATTATTATTATTATTTATATTTATTATTATTATTATTATTATTATTATTAAATACATATTATTGTGTGTTCGTGTGTGAGAAATCGGACCATTCGAGCAGCTGAAGAGATCGATTGACAGACAAAACTGACGACCATTATCTAATATTATTATTATTATTATTATTATTAATATTATTATTATTATTATTATTATTTAACATTATTATTAGTGTGTGTGCTCTCCACATCATAGTTTAGGCTCATCGTATCCAGGCTAAAATTTTGGAGGTGCTTGCAGGTGGCGTAATCTCGTCAGCAGACAGGGGCCCACGGGGAGCATCCCTAAAAAAATCAGAAAATGTTCATTAGAAGGTTGAAATTTGGAGAGTGTATTTCAGGAGTCCTGATTCTGGAAAGAGAGTCGAGGTCAGGTCAGAGGAGCTGGCATTAGCACCGGTGCTGGCTCCGGTGCGGTGCTGGGTTAATGCGTATTTGTATAATATGCGATATTTGTATCTTTTATATGTTATCCGGACCCGTAGATCTCGAATATAGGGGTTATAAGTTCATCAAGGGGACCCCCAGAGGGGGTCTCCCCGTAGAAATGGATGAAATGCGCATAAGATAAGTGGAGGAAAGGGAGTCGGTTTGGACTCAGAAGGAGGAAAAAATCAGACTGAGGAAGAATCCAGTCAGAGAATTCGAGTCAAGTGGCGGTGAAGGAGTCTGAGTCGGGAGGAGTCAAGGAGTCAGCACCGGCCGGTGCTGGAGCCGGTTACGATGCCGAGTTAATAAAACATTCGTATAACAACAATGTTGGTGTCCTTATATATGTTATCGAGATTGTAGATTTCGAAAATGATGGTTTCAGAACCACCAAGAAATAAAAAAAAAAATTATTACTTTTTATGTTTATAACACAAATTTACGTTTTACACCCTAAATCTAGTAAATCAAACTGCCCTTCTCACCCCTTCCGTGATCTTTTGATCCTATTGATTCAAGTCATTTTTTTTTTTTGCTAGTATCATATTTTACATGTACCTAAATCAGTAAAAATCAAACTGCCTACTACTACTTTTGCTAATGATCTATTGATTAAGTCATATTTTTAGTAAAATTGTCATGCTTCCTTTTTAACATTAAAATCAAGTAAATCAGACTGCTAGCCACCTCACATTACATCAGCTGATCTATTGATTCAAGTCATTTTTAATAAAAATTATCATGTTTTGCAGCACTAAACAGTAAAATCAAAGCCGGCTACCCACCTACATAGCCACTTGATCTAATGATTCAGTGCATATTTTGTATAAGCAAGAACTTTTTATTTATTTATTTTGTTTTCATTGCTTTAAAACATTTTTGTTTTTGCACCAAAAATTTTATGCTTTTCACTTTTATAACTTAAAATTTGGGTTTTTACGTGCCTGCATAGTAAATCGGTAAATCATTGCCCACGCCCACAGTCAACACCCACCCACCCCAAGGATCTATTGATCTGATTTCGATCATATTTCCGGGTATCATTTTTGGATAAACAACTTAAAAACCAAGAGTTCTTTTCACTTTATTCAACGAATAACGCTAACGTAACAAAATTTTCACATTAATAAAGCTAACGCTAACGCATCATCCTGAACAAAGAATATAATATACAACAACAAACCTAACATACCTTACGTATGAATAAATTGGTAACATTAGCAAACCATATATAACAACAGTAAGTAACTAACAGCATACAAAAACACGTGAACAATTCACACTTTTTCAAAGCATATCTCTAACATGTCAATTATTACCATAACCCCACCTAACTGCTTGAGCCCTGGCTGGGTGAAAGTAAACATTATGTAAGTTTTATCACTCTGTATAGCCCAAACTATGAACATAACATACTTAACACACAACAGCCAGACAAATAAATAACGATCATTGTTAACAACCAACCAATAAAGCGACCATAGGGGAAGTAAAACAAGGTTTCATTTTTATAACATAATTTTCATTTGAAAAAGAGCGTTATATAAAAACATATGCTTTATTTTAAATATACCAATCCATCTAATCATGGGACATAGGATTCAACATGAGCTGGGTAAGTTCTATATATCTCTCAAGAGATTCAGCACCCTTTGAAAGGATGTAAATACTCAGTAAGTTCCGCAGCACTGGCAAGTTTTCATATTTTGAGAGGAGGCGGTTCACAGCAGCACTCATTCTCTCGTTCCAGAGAGAAGTAAAACTGGATTGTGCTATCCATGCTGATAGCTATTAGCGCACTCCTGTATATCGCATTATACGGTAAACCACATGTCGGTATAAAAGTATCATAGGTACACCATGATCTATATGTATTAGAGTCTCAGGAAGTATATCAACGTCGTTTAAGATGCGATGTTAATTCGTTTTTTATTTCAAGCAATGCTGTAATATTTTTAGATGTTCTCGAACTGTGAAATCTATACACGTACGCCAGAAGGTCGCACCATCGATGGGTCTCCAATAGTTGCGTGCATTAAGCACTTTTAATATTGTCACACGACGAGAAAACAACATTTATTCTATTAGAACCTCTCATGTCTGTCTCCCCAGTTAGATATTTCACTGCGCGTCGATACATCAGATGACAGCGCTGGTAAAATATCTAACTAAAGGAAGGCATCTTTCTTTGCAATAATAGAAAACTAATGCCTTGATGAATTCTTTCCCAACACAAATGAATAAGGGTCTATTATTTGAACCTCTGCATGGAATATCGGCCTCCATTCGGTTTACGAATAAATATAAATGAAACATCGTTGGGAATAACGAGAAACTCCTCGTAAAGATATCAACAATAAGACGTAGAGATGCGGGGAGATGTCATCATATCAGCACAGCGAAAAAATACTACTGAAGAAAATAGTGTATAAGCAATCCTTAAATGTAATGAGGATTCTTTCTTTCAACAATCAGAAGAAAGTAAACCAGAATATGACGTGGAACCCGAACTGTATCCGGTTCAAAGTGCATATAATCTCTCAAGACAGCAACAACGAAACTACTAACATTAACAAAGTTCCATACTTAACAACATTAAAATTTACCTAACACAGCGTACAAAACGTAACCTAATCACACTTTTTCAAAACATATCTCTAACATCAATTTATTTTTACATTAACATGGTAATATTTGGCAAAAATTTAGCATAGCCCTGTCAGGTATCATATTGACAGCAGAATATGAACTAACGTGAAAGCAAGTTTTACAGGCTAACTTCGTAATATTTAACAAAATTCAACATAACCTTACCTAAATAATATAATCCCAACCGAATATTTCTGGAAACACTTAACAAGAGTTTTATCAAACATGACATAAAAATAAAGTTTTTATCCAAGCATAACATAAAAATAAGTTCTTCTTTGAATAAAATATCATAGGCAAAAGTGTAATAGTTTACTGATTTTAAAGCAATCAAGTCTAATAATCCCACCCGTTCCTGCAGGCCCCTCCCCACCCATCCGCCCGTGATCTATTGATTCAAGTCATATTTCACGAGTATCATTTTTGATAAACACCAAAAATAAGTTCTTTATATACTGACCTACGAATATATGCTAACGCGAGGTTTTAACATCAATAAAGCTAACATATCTTAACCTGAACTAAGAAAATGCAATGTACAACGACAAACCTAACACACCTTACGCTCGAATAAACAGTCAGCATTAACAAAGTTCCATACGTAACTGTCAACAGTAAAGTAACTAACAGCATACAAACGTAACCTGTTCAAGCATACAGAACGTTAACCTTTTTCAAACGTATCTGTGACATATCATAGGTATTTTACCTTAACATAGTAGTAATATTAACAAACATTTATCATCACCTTACTAATTATCATACTGGACCAATATGATATATGTAAGGGTTACAAAGTTTTCATCAATAGCTAACATATCATAACTGAACTAAGAATATATGTACAAAGCAAACCTAACATACCTCACGTATAGGTAATCTGCCCTATGCTTTATCACCAGAATTCGCCGCCCTCCAAAGTAAAGTCAGCTAACAGGACATACAAAACTCAATGCATCTACTTTTCCAACATATCTGCAGTTAAAGCTTAAGCAGTATTATCTAACAAATCCCTTAACAAAGTGACTAATCTATATCAAAGATCCCAGCATCTTGAACTATGAATTGTGGCTGCCATTAAAGTGTCACTCGTTTCGAAATATAACATCATTTTTGTTTAATGAATAAACGTAGACATTGGCAAAATTCTCAGAGCAAACCTAACATTACTCAGCAAAAGGTTAACCACATCACATTATCGTCCAGTTAACACAGTAATATCTTACGAAGCTCATCATTTCTTAACAAATCAGCGTTAATTTCACATTGTCATAGTATTGTTTAACATAACGTACCTAACTCTACAGCAATAAACAGTTTCCATTAACAAAGTTCTTTTACTTATCAACGGTAAGTAACTAACATTGTCCATAAAAACTTAACCTATCCTACTTTCGGAACATTACGTAATACCCTCGATTCGTTAGGCTTACACTATAGACTTATCATTAGGGGATACTTTCATGTTTATGCAAAAACTTTCACAGGTGCGCTCGCTCATCAACATAATCTCAATCTTTTACGACACATAACCGAACAATTTTTCAACAATGAGCCCCACTACAGGGAAGGTCACTGAGGAGATGCGTAGAGAGACCCCATCTCAGGGTACCCGAGTGTAAACGGTTAATTTTCACTATGTAATAAAGTACCTAAAGCAACCCATCTCTCGAGACAAAAATATGAATTTTCTTAATATATATATATATATATATATATATATATATATATATATATATGTATATATATATATATATATAAACCTGCATATATATATATATATATAAATATATATACTTATAATACTATTTGAACTCAAATCTTTCTCTGCTCTTAATAATATATATAATAATAATACCTATATGTATATAGCAATAATATATATATATATATATATATATATATATATATGTACTCTTGCTATATATATGTTGATTTGCCCCTGCTCAAAATATTGACCACGAGCCGCCACTGATATATATATATATATATATAATAACCTTAATAGTATATATATATATATATATATATACTTATATATATATATATATATAACTTAATATATATATATATATATATATAACATAACAACAATAACCTGCTATAATATGTAATATGTAATATATAATATATATATAATATATATATATATAATATATATATATATATATATATGGGGGGACGCGCCATATAAAAAAATTATCTACCTCACTACAACAACAATGTACGCACTAAAAGAGATTCGACGGAAATTTCCAGGTATGTTTGTATTTTTATTCTAATTAATATATATATATATATATATATATATATATATATATATATAATATATATATTATATTAGTGATGGGAGAGTAATTTTGGCCGGAGAGGCCGGAGAACGGAGGCACGGAGAAATGAAAATTCCTAATTCCGGCTGGGAGACGGGAGTCTCCACGGCCGGAGGAGATGAAATTTCCATTTATACTTACATTTTTATATATATATATATGTATATAACAATGTATCTTATACTCATATATATAATATATATATGTAATATATGTATAATAATATGTAGCGAATAACCAGCATAATAGCCAGCCAGCCATATATATGTATGTTTTAAATATATATAATATATATAATATATATATATATATGTATATATATATATGTATATAGCCAATAATAATAATAATAATAATATGTATATGGCAATAATAGCCAATATACAACAGCCAATAATAGATAATAACCAGCCAGCCAGCAGCAGTAACATAACCAGCAATAACCACCACCTGCCACTGCTGTATGAGGGTTGTTCCCTAAACGTGCAGTTATCACATGCACATTCCTCGCGTCCGGATCTAAGTATGCTTCACAACTATTTAGAGGATACGCACTCCTTGAAGAGAACTAAACCCGTGAGGTGTGAACTACTTGTGCGCTACTGGGAATACATTACTATCAAGAGGAGGAAACCAAAAGAAAGGTTCAAAATAATATAGCACAAAACCTTTACTGGATCATCTTGAAAGGAAACAAACATGAAACCATATATTTGAAGATAAAGAAATATCTGAATCTTCAAGTGGAAAATGGCCGAAAAAGAAAAACTTATGATATCACAGACACGCAGATGATGATCCAGTATCCATCCACATATCAACTTCCTCTATTAAAGATTTCGCTTCAGCTACTGTTTTGAAGCGCACGACTAAAACAAAGATTTAAATTAATGATAGAAGAGCACAGAAATTCGTTCAAAATTGGAGAATTGATTGATGTGGACAATCTGCCATTTTCTTTTTTGTTGAATACATTGGATTTAAGAGATTAACAAATCACGTATTTGTCCACAATATAATATTCCATCAGGGAGGTACTTTTCAGAAGAGATTATCAAAACAATATATAAAGGGTAAAGAAAAAAATAACACTTCAGCTGCAAGAAATTCAAGCAATATCATCAACATCAGATGTTTGGACTTGCTCATATAACAATAAAACATAAGTATGTCGGGGCATTGGATTTGATAAGATTTTCAAAGGAAAAGAAGTAGAACATTACAAATCAGTAGTTTTAGTGTTTCTCACATTCAGCAGAAAATATATGTCTAAAAAGTGAGGAAGCTTAGAGGGGGATTTAAAAAAAATATTCATGTTGTCCTAAGTCTACAACTACAAAAGGTATGAGGGCGACAGGTGTTATAAATGAGACATGTTTTATTCATTCTTTACAGCCCAGTAATCTTTAATTAATTTTCTCAAAAATCAATTAAATATTTAATTACTTTTTAGGAAAATTGTAGGTCATTTAGTAGATCAACAATTGCTACAACTAAATTAACGGAAATTCAAAAATCTAATTTGCCAATACACAAGCTTATCAAAGATGTGGAAACAAGATGGAATTCGTCTATATGCTACAAAAAAGGATGTAGAGCAAAAAAAAATTACAATTATTATATATTCTTCAGAATTAAAGAAAAACAATCTAGATATGCCCAATGCAAATCACTGGGCTTCAATGGAATATAATTAGATTGTTGCAACTATTTGAAGAATTAACTAAAAGGGCGAGTGATGATGATGTTGATTTATCATTTTGTAATACCTGCAGTTAATAATGTGCAAAAATATTTAGCAAAACTTGGAAGGATAGCGGTGAAAACTATGAAAGATGGACTTTTAAATTCTGTTACTGAACGTTTTGGTACCATTAAAGAGAAGAAACTTTATGTACTTGCAACAGTTCTAAATCACAATACAAATTAGCTCCCTTTGATATTGTTGATCAGAATAAAACAAAACTTATGCTCAAAGAAAAAGTAAAACTTTTTATAAAAGCTAAAGAAAAAATTTTGCATTAAGTTCAGATTCTGATAAACAAAATGATCAGTCAAAATGATTAGTCCTATACAGATTCACATGAAGAATCTGAAAGTGAAAAACACATTCAATTTTTGGAAGTGCTTTGATGATATGCTACAAGAAAAATTTAGAAAATGAAGAATATTCATATACAATCAAACCAGTGGAACTGATCAAGGGAGAAAAAAGTTAAAATGCAAAACAAACGTAGAAGAAGCAGTGAGAGAAAACAACATGAATTAGAAAAACTATTCAAACTGGCCATGGATAAGTATTTTTATGACACCACTTAATATGGACAATCGAATCCTTTACGATCACTGTTATAAAGTGGAAAGAAAGAAAGAAGCTCTTTATCACTGATATCTTTACCACACGAATTAGCTAGGCCCTCACTGTTCACAGCAGGTATTTAGCGTGAGAATGTTTAGTAAAAGCAGGGAAAAATATTTTCTACAAGTAAGAATCATCTTCCTTTCTCCCAACAGCTGATCAGCTCCATGTTTCAGCTATCATAATTAAGAACACATTTGATTTTAAATATTAGGGAATGGTTCCCTAAATAGCAATGCATAAGCTAAGTTTACTTTTCCTACTTTGAAAGCTTTACGTAACAAATGCAATTTAATTTTCTCAAAAGAAATTCTGTTGTGATACTCTATAAAGTATCGATAACAGCTGGTACACATACACTATATATATATATATATATATATATATATATATATATATATATATATATATATATACTTATATATATATATCTATATATATATATATATATATATATATAATATATATACTATATATATATATATGTATATAATATATATATATACCATATATATATATAGCAGCAACAACATATATATATACCATCTTTACCATATGCTATATACAGCCATACCGCCATATACCACCATATAACCTTATATATAACTATATATATATATATATATATTTTCAAATTTTTATTTGTTAAAAAAAAAAAACTTTTTAATAATTTAAAAATTAAATATATATATCATAATTCTTCAGTCTTTTGGTGATATGATGGCATGTAGTTTAAAAGTTCCTTTACCAATTCATTTACCTATTTCTGTATTGTATTTTTAAAGCTAGATTTATCAAAAGTGTATTTTTGTTAGAGTTTATGCATTTTGGATATCAAACCATGCGTTTATCTATAAAATAATTAATTAGGTTTAGTTAATGAATTATAGGTTTATTGATATTTGTATATGTATTATAGTTACTGTGTATTGATTAATGATTTGACAATATTATCTTTACAACAATAAAAAGATACTAAAATAATTTTTTACACTTTTGTATGAATCAGTTCTTCTAAATAATTTATTTCATTAAATGTCACATTATTACTTTCAATGAATTAACTATTTTTATTTGCAAAACTACCTTTTAAAAATATAGGTCTCCGGCCGGAAAAAGCCGGAGACTAGTGGTCTCCGGCCGGAGCCGGAGATCTTTAAAAAGGCCGGAACTCCGGCCAAGCCGAAGCCGGAGCCGGGTCGGTGCATCTAATACCTATATATATATATGCTATATACTCTCTCATATATATATGCTATATATATATATATATATATATATATATATCTTCTATATATATATATATATATATAAAAACAAAAACATGTACATAAATGAAACAACCCTCCTTTTGATTTTGAAGCGTAGTTTGGTGTAGCTCCTCACACTTCGACAAATGCACAATAATAACCATCAATCAGGGTAAGGATCATATTTTCTTAGTGTCCTCATCAGCATCGTATACGAGACTAGTCTTAGAAGGTGGTTTACGAGGTACCCCACTACATCCATACAAGTTCACATCTTCCTGCAGTTTCACGATTTTGCAATGCGCGTGCGCGTTGTGCTTGTAATTTCCTCCGTTCATCTTATGAAATTAGAAGATGAACGGAGAAAATTATACTAGCACGACGTGCAATTTTCTCCGTTCATCTTTTGAGATTAAAACCTTTCTACCATCACTACCTCTACCACAGCCTCCACCTAAACTATTAAGACCTGGATCACCAGCCTTGTTACAGAAAGGTCTGAATAAGAAAAAAATATTTAATTTTTTTTTTTTAAATAGATGAAAATATTGTTTAAAAATGAATAAATAAAAATTCAATGAAAAAAAATTTTTTTTTTTGAAATAAATAAAATTAAAAATAATTTTTAAATTAAATATTTAAAAAATTTTTTTTCTTCTTTTTTTAAAAATACTAATTTTTAAAACTTAAGCTAATAGTTTCAGAAGTGTCGATTTTCCCCGTGAATATGATTTAAAATGGGTGCTATTTCAGTTATTGAGGATGATTTGCAGAATCCTAAACTGTAATAGAAATATTATTTATTTATTTATTTATTTAATTATTGATTATTATTATTATTATTATTATTATTATTATTATTATTATTATTATTATTATTATTATTATCTTCGAAAAAAATATTGGAAAGGCAGCTCAGCACGTTCACCTCCTTAAACCCGATCGATCTATACTTAAACCATTGTTGAAGACTAAATTGATAGTTGCAATATAGGAACGATCTTGAGGAGAAGAGTTTTCTTCTTAACTTTTAAAGGAAAGAAAATCCGAAGTGACTCTGAGAGGAGAAGTCTGCAACTCTTCTTACCTCTTTGAACCTACAGGATGGCTGTAGCCCTTCTTTTTAGAGTTTTCGGACTCAAGGACACCCTTTCTGAAGTGTATATGATTTTCTTACTAGCGAAAGAGTTCAGATAGGATATTTTTCTGTTTTTGACCCCTTTTTGGGAGGCTTTTGAAAAATTGGTGGTGACTTATTGTGTTGAAATTTTATTTTTTGGCTTTAATATTACTTTTTATAATAGTATAATAGTGGATTTATATAACAAATTATTATTATTATTATTATTAATATTATTATTATTAGATTTAATATATATATATATATATATATATATATATATATATATATATATATATATATATATATATATATATATATATATATATATATATATATATATATATATATATCTCCCTCTGGTATATATATAAAAGAAAAATCCGACAGTGACGCTGAGAGGAGAGTCTGCAACTCTTCTTACCTCTTTGAACCTACAGGATGGCTGTAAGCCCCCCTTCTTTAGAGTTTTCGGACTCAGGACACCCTTTCTGGGGAGTGTATATGATTTTCTTACTAGCGAAGTTCAGATAGGATATTTTCTGTTTTTGACCTTTTTTGGGGAGCTTTTTTGAAAAATTGGTGGTGACTTATTGTGTTGAAATTTTATTTTTTGGCTTTAATATTACTTTTATAATAGTATAATAGTGGATTTATACCAACAAATTATTGTATTATTATTATTGAAATATTATTATGATAGTTTTAATAATAATATTAGTAATATTAATACATATTAATATGTGTATATGTATATATATAATAATATATATGAATATATATATATAATATATATCTTTATATATATCTATAACAATAATAACCAATAACAACCAATAATATATATATGTAATAATAATAATATAATAATAATAGCCAACTAATAATAATAATATATGTAATACGGTATAATAATAGCAATAACCAGCCATAACCAATATATATGTATAGCATATAATATGTATATATATATAATAATATATATGTAATATGTATATGTATGTGTATGTATATATATATATATCTCTTATATATATTTATTTATTTTTGTTTTGCCGACACTTTTCCCGCTTGAGGCAGGAGTGGTGGCCACGGCCACAGCCCTCTCCCCACTCACACCTCCCTCATCTCGCCTCACCCGCCTCCTCACCCACTCTATCCTCGCCATCACCCCCTACTCTTCCTCCCTCATCCCTCCCTCCACCTCTCCTTTATTTCATCCATCCACCTCCTTCTTGGTCTCCCTCTTCCCTCCTTTCTATCCCCTCCGCCTCCCAAACTCTAACCACTTTCTCTCTCTGTTTCCTCCATTTCTCACTAGATACTTATGCATCTTAACATTCCCTTCTCCGCTCTTCCCACCAACCCATTCCTCAATCACATCTCTCCCTCACCACCTTATTCCTTCCTCTCCCTTCTACTAACCCCACAAACCACTCTCAACCCCTTCATCTCAAATACTTCCAACTTCTTCCTGGACCTGGCATTCAACCCCACGTTTCACACCCATACAGCACCGCTGGAACACAAATTTTTCAAACATACTTATCTTAACATTCTGTGATCCCTTTCCATTATTCTCTCAGACCACTCAAAGCTCTCATTCCTTCACCTATTCTTCTATCTCCTCCTTCATCCCTCCCCACTTACCCAAATCCATCTAAATATCTAAAAATCTTTACTTATTTCCAATACTACACACCCCCTACTCAGACCTCTAACCCCTCCCTCTCTTTCCTCCTCCTCCAAACACACTAACACTTTACTCTTACCTAGTTTTATTTTAAGCCCCTTTTGTCCACACACTCTCTCAAAATCCCTCACACTTAAATGCCTCAACCTCAGCCCTTCCGCGTCCTTCGCCACTAGGGCAGTATCGTCTAAACAGTATCATGTTCACTTCCTTCTATCATTCCCATTCATCAATTCAACCCCCCTCCCCTATTCCTCTGCAAGCACTCTCCATAAACAAATTGAATAGCCGCAGCGACATTTACCTGCCTCAATCCTCTCACCACCCCAAACATCTCACTCTCCCCCTCTAACACTCTCACACATTCTACTATTCCTATAAAGGCCCTAATACCTTTTACCTTTTACCCCCCACTTCATTTTCCTCCAACACCCTCACAATTCACCCTCTTCACTCTATCGTATGCTTTCTCTAAATCTAAAAACACCATACACTTTCCCTTTCCTCTCTATACTTTTCTCCACAAACATCTGTGTAAACACTTGGTCCACACCCTCTTCCCTCCCTAAATCCTCCTTGTTCTTCCCCCATTCTCCCTCCGTTAAACCTCTCACTCTCTCAATCAGTATTCTCCATACACTTTCCCTACACACTTAAAAAGACATATACCTCTGTGTTCCACATTCCATCCCTGTCACTTTCCTTATACAGGGAACAAATAATAATCCTCCCAATCCTGTGGTACCTCACACCACTCTCAACATATATATTATATAACCTATACAGCCATTCCTCCA
>JABUQX010066526.1:25000-40000 GCA_015478945.1 Trachelipus rathkii | reverse complement strand
ATATATACTCCATAATATGTATGTATAGGCGGTAATGGCATATGACTTTTTGTTTTGTACCTTTACGTATTAAAGAGCGAGAATAATAGAACCTGCTACAAGGGGATGTACGGAAGAAGAAAACTTTGAACAATTTCATCTTTCATTGTTTTTGCCTTACAATGATCTTTTGTTTTATTTTAATTTTTGTCTTTTTCTCCTCATTGGACTGGACACCTAATACCCCGCAGTTTAAAAGGGTGTTCACCAACATTGAGAACGATATCAGAAATTTCTCTCTCTCTCATATGTATATATATATAATAATATAATAATATAGTAATATATATATATAACCAATAATATATATGTAATAATAATATATAAATTAATAATATGTATATATATATATATATAATAATAATAACTATAATATATATATATATAGCATAATGTAAAATAACATTTTTTATATATATATAACCAATAATATGTATATTACTCTATAATAATATATAATATGTAATATATAATATAATAATAATAATAATATGTAATAATAACAATAATATATATATATAAAAATATATATATAGCTTAATATAATATATATATAATAATATATATATATATTATGGCACTAAATGGGTCGCTATTAGCCTAAAAGGGTTTAACATGTAATACTTGGAAAGGCACTTTAGGATTTATCCCATTGTAAATACGTAGGATATATATACATAAATATATATATATATATCTATATATAATAATAATATAACATAATAACATATATATATAATAATAACCTTAATTTTATATATATAATAAATTATATATATATATATACTATATTATATATATATATATATATATATGTATCTCACTTTATTTTTTTTAAAATATATATATATATAAATATATGTTTATATAATATATATATATATATATACTACTATATATATATATTTTTGGACCTGACATTATTGTTATTAAAAAATAACGGCATCAAAATGTTTATAGTAAATATTTTGTATATGTGATTTGTAGTTGAACTTTTTCTTTTTAATATATATTTGCAGTTCTGGTTTGTATGGTTTGTTTTATGGTTTCTGTTTATGGTTCGCTGTATATCTTCGGATATTTTGCACGTTCCATCCCATATATATTGTGGGTTTAGATTTTTACGCTCGGGAGTGGTCGGCATGATTTTTTTTTCCATTCGGCTTGTGGTCATATGATAGCTTCATGCCAACCGGATATATTTATATTTATTGTATGTGGTTTCGATCTTTTACCCAAATCTGTTTTGATTGTCTCGCTCTCTCTCTCTCTCTTATAATATATATAAATGAATATACAGACATATAATACTTATGTCTCTTCTCTCTCTCTCTCTCTCTCTCTATATATATATATATATATATCTCTCTCTCTCTCTCTCTCTCTCTCTCTCTCTCTCTCTCTCTCTCTCTCTCTCTCTTATATATATATATATATATATATATATATAGAGCAGTATGTAGAGATGTATATGTAGATGTATATATCACATATATGTATATATATATTATGAAAAAACTCCAATTGGCCTGATATATTTACTATATATATATATATATACTATTAATCAATATATATAAATATTACCAAGAATGCATAGTGTCCTGATGATATTTCTGTCGGTGCTTCCTAGCCTGCTCTTTCCTTAGTTACTTGTTTTGTTTCCATCCATTAACTTTGATATTTTCTTTCTTCCGGAAGCAGCTTGCGTTCATTCAATCTGTGTGAAAAAGTTTTCGAATCTATAGCTAACAGGAAGATTTGGAAACTTCTTAAATTTAACCATATTTCATATGACCAATGTGATATTCTCATAGAAAGAACTCTGCTAGTCCAGACTGGTGGTCACTTTTCCCCCTTCACTCTCACTCTTGGTCCTCGTGTTTTTCAATTGCGTCTGGTCTTTCGGTACCTATCCTTTTCTCTTTAAAATTCCTCGTTTCTAATTCCGTTCACTCTATAATAGCTGTTATAGTCGGCAACCGTTCATTCATTAAATCTATTAATAAATGTATTCCGTAAGGTTCTGTTCTATCCCTTATCTTTTTTTTTTCTTCTGTCTGTTACATCATCTTTTGATCATTCTTGTGAGGACGTCGAAGTTTTTTCATATACTACTCCAGTAGTTACCTGCTCTTTATAGGGGGTATTTCCCCCACCCCCTCCCTGTATGGAGCGTTGCTTCACAAACTGGGGTTGCTCCATTCGGAGCGCTTCATGAAAAGTCGGAGGAGGCTTAAGGACTTTTCTCCGTATCAACTCTCCTCCGGTTCTAACTGACTCTCCATCATTCGATCCCGTGTTGCCCTGCACCAAATTCCTTATTCCATCTTGATCTTAATTACAAAGCTACCCTTCTGATATGTTTAGTTCACTCATATTTCGTGTTAACCGTCTTTCCTTCCACATAGACAACTTTTCTTTGCTGATGCCCAACTCTCCTCCGACCCTCAGGAACATTTTATTTTCTTCATACATTTTCGAACATAATATATTGACCTTTGATTTGGTTAAAACAAGTTTGTTTGTAATTGTTCTTAAACCTGTGATACTACTTAATTTATGTTCTTTGTGTTGGTTTGTAATTGTTGTATAAAATGATAAGATAACAGGACTATTTGCCTTTATTTTTCAGGTCAATTAACTAATCAAAGAAAGATTCTATTATTCTATTATTAATATTATTTATTGGGGTGTAATTATTAAATAAAATGCTAAGATAACAGGACTATTTGCCTTTATTTCCAGGCCAATTAACTAATCAAAGAAAGATTCTATTATTCTATTAATAATATTATTTATTGGGGTGTAATTATTAAATAAAATGATAAGATAACAGGACTATTTGCCTTTATTTTTCTTATTATTATTATTATTATTGAAATAGATTTCAAGTAGTGACAAGTATATTTTTATTGTTATATATATATATATATATATATATATACATATATATATATATTATATATATATATATATATATACTATATATATATATATATATATATATAGCATAATAATATATAATATATATATATATAAAGCAACTAGTAACAATAAGAGTAAGTTAGAAATAGTATTACTGAATTTTTCTCACAATGCGAACCTATATCTTACCATTATATAAACACACCTCTCCTCTCTCACTTTCGCTTTCGCTCATTGAATCATTAATATAGGTCATGACGTAACATTTGCTTGGACTTCCTTCGCTGGCGTCTGCGTGCGACCTTCGCTATCATCGAGTTGGGTTCTCTTTCTCTTTTTCGTTTTTGGCTCTGCTGCCGATGACGACCTTTCAGTTTTTTTTTGTATTTATCACGCTATATATATATATATATATATATATACTCTCTCTTTTTGCTGCTATATATATAGATATATATATATACTATATATATATATATATATATATGTAACCTTATATATATCTACTATATATATATATAGATTTAAATATATATATATATGTATATATATATATATAATGGGGAATTTGTTTGTACATTTGTTTTGTACTTACAAAATGCGGAAATGGATTAATTGTATAAAAAAAAGAATATACGTTAGTTTATAAACTTTCTTGAGAAACACATTGACAAGTGGAGCGATAAATATGAATGAAGCTGTTGAACATTGTCGAACCGCAGTTTCAATCTCCTTTTTATATATATATATATATATATATATATATATATATATATATATATATATATAGATATATACCTATTTATATATATATATATATATATATATATATATATATATATATATATATATATATATATATATATATATATATATATATATATATATATATATATTGCGTTCGCGTTTTTGTCAGAGGTATGACTCAAAGTTAGAAAAGTGTGTCAGTATGGATTGTATCATTATCACAAATACACACCACACGCATACCACATACGTGGGTTCGGTAATATAAGAGTATTTATCGATCAGGTGCTTTAGCAGTGCCGTTAAACAGGCAAACGGAGAAGGGGGGAATTGGGGAGTTAAATGTTCACTGGCTTCTTCCTTTCTATGTTAGAGGACTATATATATATATATATATATATATATATTATATATATATATATATATTATGCTATATATATATATATATATATATATATATATATATATATATATATATATATATATATATATATATATATATATATATATATATATATATATATATATATATATATATTATAAAACAAAAAATATAAATATAAACAGAATCTTTTATATATATATATATATATATATATATATATATATAAATATATATATATATATATATATATATATATATATATATATATATATATATATATATATATATATATATATATATATTGGTTTGTTTGTGCGATTATAGTTTGTAAGTATGGTTCTTCGTAGCTATTTCACGAGTTGCATGTTCAGTTAAAAGAATTTTAAAAAGTTTGCGTTTTAGTTAGTCGTCGCTTTTCCATTTTTTATTAAAAGGGAAAAATTAGGCCAAACAGTTATATTAAAGAGAGTGAGATAGTGAGAGGAAAGGGATGACCTTATAATGTCACTTAATATGCGGTACCAGGACCTGTTATGTTTTTTATGCCTCCGTCACTTTTTGTTTTTTTAATTTTTTAATATATTAAAATTAATTTAAGTGGTATCGAACAGGATTCAAAAGTTTGAAATATTTAAAAAAAAAAAATTTTAAAAGAGGAAAAGAGATCATATTAGGGGGAAAAAATTAACGAAAATGTGAGATAGGGAGACAAATTATGTTTGAGGGTATTTTTAGCGAATATAAAAAATTCTGATGGAACAGGATTTGCTAAAAAATTTAAACAATTTAAAATTAAAAAGAAAAAAAAATATAAATAAGTTTTAAAAATAAAAAACTCTATATAATTGAGTAAATAGGGATTATTTAAGTTATCCAAATTATTATTAATGAAAAAATTATATATATATATATATATATATATATATATATATATATATATATATATATATATATATATATATATATATATATATATATATATATATATATATATATATATATATATATATATATATATATATATATATATATATATATATATATATATATATAATCGTTTTCATTTTCATTCCAATTCCCTAAAGTTAATTAAAATGCTGAACATATTATGTAAGTATAGCGAAAGTTTTATTTCTCTCGTAGTGAACGAACATATTACGAGTAAAAAGTGTATCATTCTTTCGTTTGGAAAACAAGACATTACGCAGTTTCGATAATTATTATTATTATTATTATTATTATTATTATTATTATTATTATTATTATTATAAACGTTTTGCAGTTGAAATTATTTAATTAATAATAATAATAATAATAATAATAATAATAATAATAATAATAATAATAATAATAATAATAATAATAATAATAATAATAATAATTATTTTTTGAAAAATAATAATAATAATAATAATAATTAATAATAATAATAATAATAAGGATTTTTAAATAATAATAATAATAATAATAATAATAATAATAATAATAATAATAATAATAATAATAATAATAATAATAATAATAATAATAATAATAATAATAATAATAATAATATAATAATAATTATAATAATAATAATAATAATAATAATAATATATGTGTTACATATAAATATATATATATATAGTATATATATATATATATATATATATATATATATATATATATATATATATATATATATATATATTAAAGAAGAGGGACGAGTTCGATTGTAGGGGCCCTATTGGGAATCTTTTAGACTAGTTTCAAATCCATGTATTTGGGCCAAAGAAAAGAGGACTGTTCGTGACGTCATAAACATGACATCACGATAGTTGTGTCGTCATTATTATTATTATTATTATTATTATTATTATTATTATTATTGTTATTATTTAAACTGGTGTAATTAGGAAACGGATTTTTTTTAATAATTAGTAAAACTTAAAAATCAATATTGGCCTTTAAAAATAGTAAAATACACAGACGCTCGCTCGCACATGTGGCCTCTCTCTCTCTCTTTTTATTATTATTATTATTATTATTATTATTATTATTATTATTATTATTATTATTATTATTATTATTATTATTATTATTATTATTATATTTGCTACCTGTATTTCTTTAAGAACGTTTCTTAGAATGTACTGATGATTTTTTTTTTAAAGAAATGAATCTTATGAAATTGATATTTTAAGCGTTTTTCTAAAAAGTATATATATATATATATATATATATATATATATATATATATATATATATATATATATATATATATATATATATATATATATATATATATATATATATATATATATACACAAGATTAATAAATAAGTTTTTTGTATTGAGATGTTAGTTGGTTTGGAACAAATTTTTATTCCTTTATCGTCATAAGATATATATATATATATATATATATATATATATATATATATATATATATATATATATATATATATATATATATATATATATATATATATATATATATATATATATATATATCCGCAAGGGGGTATTATCTTATCTTGACAAGTTCGACTAGGGTTCTACTATTTCATCGTGAATTCTTTCAACCGTCTTAATATAAATCGCCGATAACCTCTATAGAAAGAGGTGACAATGATAGGGGAGGTGCAGGAATACTAATTTATAAATCTGTTCCGTATTCTCTAGTCCCTGTTTAAACTACGACTTCATGCAGTGGCAGCACGAATTCATATGTCCACTAACCTTACTGTCTGCTCGATCTGCTTGGCTCCGAGTAGTTAGTTTAATAAGGTCGACTTAGCTGATCTTTTTAAGCAGCTTCCTACTCCAGTTTTTATACTAGGAGACTTCAACCCTGGCTACCTCTTATGGGGCGACTCTCTTACCTCGTCTAAGATCCTTGTAGATCTTACACCCTTTTCCCTGGTGGGATGCCTTAACACATTACTCCCTACATGTTAACGTTTAGATACACATTCTTCTTTCTGTATTGATATTTCCTTTTGCTCCCATTCTGTTATGGGTTGCTTTACCTGGTCCCGCTTTGATTATTTATACGGCAGTGACCATTACCCAATAGCCTTAAATGAACTTGCACCGAGTCTAATGTTAAAATCCAATTCCAGCTAGCGTTATGAATGAGCGAAGTGGGCTCCTTTTTAGCAGGCCACTGTTATCCCACTTTCTTCCTTTAATAAGCGGTTTCTGACTATTGATGATGCCTCTAACTTTTTCCAACAATTTATCATCACATCTGCGGAAGCTTGCATTCCACGAGATTCCGCAGGTATGAGTTCGGAAACCCCTTGGTGGTATCAAGAGTATGCACAAGCGAACCGGGAGAAGAAAAACTACAGGCAATAAATACAAAAGGACCCGCACAACCACAAGCATGATTATTTTTAAAGCAGCTGAGGCGAAATCTCGTAGAATTAATCGCCAAACACGTAAACAATACTTTCGAACTTATACTTCGAATGTCAACTCCACAACTCCACTTTCTTCAGTGTGGAAAGTTGCACAGAAAATATCTCTCCGCTCCAACAACTTTTCACCCACAGTCCTCCGTTATGGGCCTGATATAACCGATACGATCTCTGCTCCTGCATTTGTTGCAGATGCAGTAGATTATAGTTTTGCTATCCACTCGAGCTTTTTCCGCTATCCTGAAGCCTTTCAAAAATTGAGAACATTGGTGAGTGGTCTTCCTCTCACCGACGAAAGCGCTTGCACGAGGTGATGCTTGCACGCCTCCGTATCGGCCACATCAATATCACCCACAGCCACTGTATGTCACAGAACCATCCTCCTATCAGCAATTTTTGCCGTCGCCATGTCCTGCAATCTGTTCACCATATCTTCATTGATTGTCCTCAATTGGACCCCATTCGCCATCGTCATTTTCCTACTTTATGGTCCATAACACCTTCTAAAAGGTTATCCCATATCTTAACCGAATACTCCCACTTAAACAGTAACTATTTTCTCTTATCTTCAAGAACTGAATATTCTTTTCAACATATAATTTTGTTATGCAATATTAGAACTATTAATAATGTAAGGACATCTTTTTATTTAGCTTTTTATTTATATTTGACTAAATATACATTTCGCCATCTAAATTTTCTTTGACAATTAAAATATGTATGAGCCAGGACCCACCAATGGAGTTGATTATTCAACCCAGTGTGGCCGCTTCTCTGTGGGCCATGGTGGGTCCTGTACATGATATATTTATATATATATATATAAAATAATATTTTTTCCTTAATCCCCTTATTGTTTTGTTGATTACCATATGTCTATAAAATGTAGAAGAATTATACAATGTACAAGAACTGCCAGACAAGATTTATTCATGTTTTCGTGAATCGTTAACGACACAGTCGTGTTATCTTCGCTAATTACGCTCTATCTCTTCAGCGCGATACGCGACATCAATTAAAATTGCCTCATTTTTCGTTCGTTTGTATAGCTAATTTTCTCATTCTAGAAAGTCTTTCAATTATCTTATATATATATATATATATATATATATATATATATATATATATATATATATATATATATATATATATATATATATATATATATATATATATATATATATATAAAGTCTTTATATAGTATCTATATATATATATATATATATATATATATATATATATATATATATATATATATATATATATATTAAATATTGATTAAATATTTCTTATAACCCTCAGAATCATTAAAACTTTATAAATTTACCTTTATATTACCTGTTCATAGGGCACATTGTTGTATTTTTGGGGTTCATGGGTTTGTAAGTAGTGATGGGACGATGCCAAGCTAAATTCCGATCCCGATTGAGAAATTCCAAAATTTCCCATGTCGATTCAAGGAAAAAAAAATTGCCGATTCTTACTCATCGCACATATACCAAAATAATTTCCCGATTCTAACAAAATGTTCCCTTCTCCGAATCTGATTTCAGAAAAATTACCGATTCTCGATTAAGATTCAATCGGATTCATCATCCAAATCACTAGATATAAAACTATTTTTTTTTTCAATTGCATGGGTTTTAAAAAACTATATACATTACATGTACATACATACATTAGTGTGTATGTTTTTCTTACTTATAGAAAAAAAACGTGTCTTTTATAGTCTTGCTTTTAAATTCTCGTTTTTTTTTGTTTTGTTTTTATTATTTATTTATTTATTTTTCTTTTTTCTCCCAAGTAATTTATGAATGATTATGGCAGTCACCATCAGCCTTTCTTTTATTTTTCTAGTTGTGACGTTTTTAACTTCAGTATATATATATATATATATATATATATATATATATATATATATATATTTATATATATATATATATATATATATATATATATATATATATATATATATATATATATATATATATATATATATACATATATATATATAAATAATAATAATAATAATAATAATAATAATAATAATAATAATAATAATAATAAGTTCATACCACACTGACATTGCCCAATTCTAGAAGGGGAACTTTTTTAGGCAATTGCTACCTAGATTCAGGATAGGGATCGATCTCGGACATTCCTTGCGACCTGTCGCTCCAACATGACTGGAGCCATAGCATATATATATATATATATATATATATATTATGAGTTATATATATATATATATATATATATATATATATATATATATATATATATATTATATTATATATATATATATTATATATATATATATCGATTAAAGGGCTGTGGGCAACCACATCCTCAGGGACGACCAAAAAATTGGGCAAATTGTTTGTTCCCACACACTTTTATATATATATATATATATATATATATATATATTATTATTATTTTTATAGTCTAGAAATATATATATATATATATATTATATATATATATATATATATATATATATATATATATATATATATATACTATATATATATATATATATATATATATATATTTGTTATATATATATATATATATATATATATATATATATATATATATATATATATATATATATATATATATATATATATATATATATATATATTCTTTTTTTTGTAGGCTGGGCCCGTGTGTTCAGGACCCGGCATGGGTCAAGATGAGTTCGCCGACACCGGCTCTACAGAAGAAGAGGAAGAAACCAGACTCGAAGCCGCAGACACAGATGTATGTATTTAATTTACTTACTTACTGTTATTACCACCACCAACACTGCTTCTACTACGACCAGTCATAAATTCTACTGCTCCCACGCTCAACACAAAACTATTAATTCGCCACTTCCACCCCCCATATTATCCATTTTACTAGTTTATTATTATTATTATTATTATTATTATTATTATTATTATTATTATTATTATTATTATTATTATTATTATTATTATTATTATTGTTTCATATTTAAGTACTCTTAAGTTATTTAATATTGTTGTAATCTTCATATTTTGCATATATATATATATATTATATATATATATATATATATATATATATATATATATATATATATATATATATATTAAATATTTTTATATTTATATTTTATTATATATATATATATATATATATATATATATATATATATATATATATATATATATATATATATATATATATATATATATATATATATATATATATATATATATATATATATATATATATATATATATATATATATATATATATATATATATATATATATATATATATAATATTGTTGTAATCTTTATATATATATATATATATATATATATATATATATATATATATAGTATGTGTGATGCAAGAAAAAAAAATCACGAATGTTTCAAAACGAGAAGTCTTTTTTTTTTCAATCAGAGCGTTAATAATTTTTTGGATATTTCCTCCTTTTTATAGAAACTATTGTTTAATATGGTAAGCTTGAAAATAGTATAAATATTTACGCATATATAAACATTATTATTTATTTGCACTGCGGTTTGATTGTCTCGCTATTTAACAGTAATAACTTTCGTCAATGAAGTATTCATTAGTATATAAGGGCACTTTAAATTTATATAATAATAACACTTTAAATTTCAATAATAATAATAATAATAATAATAATAATAATAATAATAATAATAATAATAATAATAATAATAATAATTAATAATAATAATAATAATATTAATAAATATCGAATTACCTTATTCTTACTTGTTTGACGATCAGGATATATATATATATATATATATAATATATATATATTTAAAGAATTATATATATATATATATATATATATATATATATATATATATATATATATATATATATATATATATATATATAGATGAAGATATATATATATATATATATATATATATATTGAAAAGTCGAAAAACTTCTAGAGACTATATGCAAGTCTATTCCCCCCTCCAATTTTTAAACATAAAGCTCATCGAAATGGATGAAATTGAAGCTATGATCGAAACAATAAGAAAAAAACTTACGAAATTTGAAACAATGGAATAAAAATTGTTGAGCGAATTTAACATGAAGATTCGAAAGTACTGTAGTTAACCCCCATTACCCCATATATATATATATATATATATATATATAACATCAATTCTAGACATGGAATAACGATGGACGATTGATTACAAGTGAATTTGAGTAAATGGGAGAGGTGGGGGGTGGGGGGATCATGTAACGCTTTACTAAAGCCGTGAAAAACGAAATCAGCGAGAAGAGAGAAACTCGAAAATACAACAATGCAATTTCGAAATACCAACGTCACAGTATCTGAAGTAATGATATTATTTTAAATAGCATATTGTTAAATTTCGTGGATATATATATATATAGCGAAACTTAATACTTTCAACCTTATAACTTTACAGGATGCTTTCATAGGAAGTAGCTTTAAACTTTAAAGTACATGAAAGTGGATCGGGAGATAAAACTCTCTTCTAAAATATACTTTATACAAGTAAATAGACATCATATAAAACTAAATAGAATACTAAATCTCCCGTTTGTGTATTTCGACATTTTCTTATCTCTCTAATAATCTAACTTCTGAGGTGATTTTACACTAAAGCTTTCCCTTATCGTTATATATATAATATATAATTATTATTTTTACATATATATTATATATATTATATAATATATATATATATGACTTATTTATATATATATATAATATAATCATATATATATAATACTATAATATATTATAATTAGTACATACGGATAAGACGATGCTAAATAAGTTGTATCAGTATGTGAGATATATGGTTTGATTCTTGGCTTAACAAGTTCTTACAATACGTTTTCTTTCTGTGAGAAACAGATCAAAATGATACTAGAATATATACTTATATACTTTTACGTGGTATTTATATTAGTATATATTGTGACTCACGATTATATTATATTATATATATAATATATTATATATATATATATATATATAATATATATATATATATATAATATATATTATATAATATATATTTATATATATAATATATATATATATATATATATATATTTATATTGCACAACGTATGTTATGCACTTTTGCAAATTCCTCTTTCGTGAATAAGAATAAGTTATTATTATTATTATTATTATTATTATTATTATTATTATTATTATTATTATTATTATTATTATTGTTATTGTTATTATTATTATTATTATTTTATTATTATTATTATTTATTATTATTAATTATTATTATTATTATTGCCACTACAATGCCGAAATTCACATCAATTTGGAAGCTCAGAGGCAAAGTGTTTCTTCTATATTTACATTAATATTATCATTGTAATTGATGGTAAATAAATTAATTAATTGATAATGCAAATTAGTATGAGTCATAAATATTTTGTTTTATTTAAAGAAATAAGAACTATTATGGCGTGTTTGTGTGTAGGGAAGCGGGTAGAAGAGCTCCTTTGGGAAAATAAAGGTGTTTTTTTTGCTTGATATTCGTTCAAAATGGGTTGAAAATAATTTTAATGTGGAGAACAAGTTTTTCGTCGAATCGAAAGTAAGAGTTGGAACAATTTAAGGACCATTGTGTATGTATGTATGTGTGTGTTATTGTGTGCGTACGCGTTTTTTTTTTATCTTGAAGAATGTCGAGTCTCTCTTCTCTCTCTCGGACATACTCTCTCTCTCTCTCTCATCGGTCTCTCTCTCTCTCTCTGTCACTCTCTCCTCGCTCTCCTTCTCTCTCTCTCTCTCTCTCTCTCTCTCTCCTCCCCAACACACACTACACACTCTCCTTCATCCTTCTCTCTCTCTCTCTCTCCCCTCACACATCAAACACACACACACATACACACACACCACACACAACCACACACACCACACACACCACACCCCCCCACACACACACACACCACACACACACACAGATAAATATGACATTATTATTAATGGAATCATTTGTTTAAATTTTTTTTAACCGTTTTTTTTATTTTTTTAATTTTAGTTTTACTTCTAAATGTACCATTTTAACGAAAATAAAGAATTACAGGACTATCTATCTATCTATCTATCTATCTATCTATCTGATCTATCTATTTATCTATATATCTATCTTTATCTTAACTATACATATCTATTATCTATTATCTATCTTATTATATATATATATATATATATATATATATATATCTACATATATATATATCATATATATATATATATATATATTATATATATTATATTTAACATATATTATATATTATATAATATATATATATATATATATATATATATATATATATATATATATATATTATATATTTATAATATATTTATAATAACTATCTATCTATCTATCTATCTATCTATCCCCGTATATTTCATTTGCGATTTAGATAAAGAAATCAATTTGAAGTGTAAAGAATTGGTACAACAAAAAGTTTTGCAAAATGTCCTAAGGAGAAACTAATAAAAGAAATAAAACATAGATTAAGTGTGATCTATTTTATTGTGCATCTTTCTGAGCTTTTATTAAATATATCGTAAGGTGCGTGTGCTGTGTAGTGAAATGAGATTAAGGGAAGAACTTATGGTTGCATAATAGTATTTGTTTTTTATTGACTTTAGATAATAAATAAGGTCTGTTTAATGCTGCATATGCAGCTCTGTAAGTTTTGATATTGTTAAGTTAATTGCTGGTTGTGAAAATGGTGGTGGTGATCAAATCTTCATAGCTTCTTGCACTAGCTATGTAAACCGTAGTGTAAAAGTTAAGAGCTCATGAGAACTTGTAGGAGACCTCATACAGGTGTCCTACTTTTAATAAGGGAGTAACTAAACTTATCAATTGTATATATATATATAATATATATATAAATATATATATAATAAACTATATATATATATATATAATATATATTATTATAATATATATTATATATATATATATAATATATTATATTATATATATATAATATATATATATATATATGTATTTTTTTATATAATAAGATAATAAACTTATATATATTATATATATATATATATATATATATATTATATATATATATATATATATAATATATATATATATATATATATAGTATATTTAAATTTTTGAATAATAAAAAATGATAATCCACACATAAGCCCAATATTTATAAATATTTCATAATTTACGAAAAGTTTTATTTCAAAATGAGTATAACTACTAAGAAGTCTTATTATATTAAATAATGTTTCCTTTTTAATTTGAAAATTAAAATTTAATATTTCTTTTTTCTATCCAAAAATCTGTTAAAATTTCTTCTGTCAATTTCTTTTTGACGTGAAACTTTCCCTCGTGAATGTTTACTAAACATAGTCCATTTAATCTTTTGTTGAAAATAGTAGACCTTAGCCACGTTTTAAACCGGTGTA
>JABUQX010066526.1:0-15000 GCA_015478945.1 Trachelipus rathkii | reverse complement strand
GAAGTCACAATTAATAATAGAAAATAGAAGGATTAAATAACGATTAAGGCTGCATCCACAAACAGAAAAAAAACACTCACCATCAATGATGACACCACATGCTTTTGGGCAAATTAGATATGAAAAAGTGCAGCTATGCAATTGGCTTGGCAAACACTAAAGTGCATAAAAAGAAAGCGTTTTTATTTTTATTGTTATCTTATCTTTTAGTTAAATATTTAGGTTAGTTTAATTAGTAATGGGTTAATACATAATAATAATAATGGTAATAATAATAATAATAATAATAATAATGATAATCATAAATAATAATAATAATAATAATAATAATAATAATGATGATAATAATAAATAGTGGATAATAATAATAATAATAATAATAATAATAATAATAATAATAATAATAATAATAATAATAAATGGAATTTTAATGATTGCAGTGGTGGTGTAGTACTTGTGTTTTTTATTGGGGGCAACTTAACCTTGTTGCCCTTAAACTTTTCTAAAGAAATTACTCAAAAAAAGATTTATAATTATAGCTATTTATATACAAATAAACAAGTCAAGATTGATAATTAGCCTTGCCCTTTGGCAAAGTGATCAGTATAGAATAAACCCAATAAGGGTTAAAAATAAGAGGTCTTAATAAATTGTTACTGAAATAGGCTCACCTTAAGTGGCTGTGCCATTTAGTATAATAATTGCTTTGATGGTGGGACAATTATATTTGTTTGGTACCTTCCACACCAACTCTGCTGATACTTAGATTCTGTTGTTGAGGCTTTTTGGTCTTATTCCCTTGGGTAGTTCCTTTAAAAAAAAAACTTATATAAACCAAGTGTTATGTCGTTGGTCTTAATAATTAAGAATGATTAGAAAAGTTAATATACTATTTGTTGATCAACAGATCAACATATCTCTTAATAGAAAACTTTTAGGCCTCATTAATTAAAATTATTAATAAAAATGGGATTTATTAATGAAATTAAGTTTCAAACACTTACCCGGTAATCCGGGAGAAATCAAGTGGAATAGAATCTTCTTGGTCCTCTTTCTGTATTTGTGTATTCCTACACTCCGATTGTTCAGTCAATCAGATATTTATATTACAACCTGGGGGGAAGAGTTAAGAGGAGAACGTAACATCATTTCACTCCTCCCCACCCGTCGACATTAAGTGGCGACGCACATGCTGGTCTGCAGTATTTAATGAAACATCTTTGTGTGTTCAAACAAAACTTTCCTCTTTTATTTTAACCAAAACTTTCTTCTTTCTTGAAATCTTCTTGTAAAAAAATCATAAAAATAATGGATTCTTTCTTTAAAAAAATAAAACTTTCTTGGTTAAAATCAAACGTCAGGTGACTAGCACTAAAGTGCTAATCACATAAACGCTTAATATCTCGTTTGATTTCCTGACGCGGGATTTCATGGCCATGAGAAGCGAAGAAACCTGAGTACGCCAGGAATTTGTGGAATTTTACTTCCCATTGTTGTTTCAGGGCTTGAAGTGACGATTCCCCCGCCACATGTACATTAAGAGTGGTACGTATATGATCGTCTACTGAACGGGGTCGTTGACTCCTTCTTTGGGTAGGGTCATATGGAGCTCGTCGCAATTCCACCCGTCTTGGTTGTGTTCTGGCTCGTTCCTGAGACCCAGTATTAGCAATTTGTCTATTATTTGGACGTTCCGGACTTCGATTAAATCTTATTGGGGAATACGCACATGGACGAGCGGCCTCTAAAGGGTCACTCTCCGTGCCTGTGATATTTGACAGCTGAACAGTGGGGGTTGGTGCCGTAGTCTCAACTATAGCTCTATTGGTAATAGATGTGCTTATGCTTAGGTCCCTTGAAGGGCCTGGTTGAGGCTCTTCCATCTCTGTGTCCTCCACTGCTGGTCGTTCCTGTGTTAAAGTTGGAAGGGTAATGACATCTGGTCTCACATCCCCAGGAAGAGGGTGGGGCCCTTGGGCGAACACCCCTACTCTATAGAGGCGTTTCCAAAAGTTTTTACATAAGTCTGGAGTGGGGTGAAGCCCATCCTTCAAAAATCCTTTATCACCCAAGGTACCGTATATATATTCCCAGCCATAAACATCTTCACCATTTTTTTATTAAGACATTAACAATATAGAGACAGTAAAAAGCCACATGGGCCCTATCGAACTGTCCATCAACCATCTAACCAACATGCTCCATGCAATCCACAAAGCACCACTAGCGCTTCAATTTGTTGTAATCAATCCCATTTGCTTAGTCAAATATAATTGATATATAAATATCTCAAAACCATCCACATGCATTAATAACTAAGTTATGGTCACACAAGCCATCTAACTATAAGTATAACTAGGCCTATATCACAACTAAAAACCCGCCAATTTGGCTAGTCAATATATTATGATGATTCCCAACATCATAAACGAATCTAAACCTTCTTAAATGTTGCAAGTGATCCACACTCAACAAACTCCTCTGGCAGACTATTCCAAAATTTATACAACCTTATTACTGAATGCATGCTTTCTTATATCAAGATGGCATGCTTTTCCTTCTTAATTTTCTTTATTATTCCCCATGGTCACCTGTCCATGTTCTACTATAAAAATTTATTGTCTCTGTATTAATAATAGATGTAAATACTGCAGAGACTTGTATCATGTCCCTCTGAGAAAATCGCTTCTACAGAAAACATTCTACTCCTTTCAGCCTCTCCTCATAGCTATTACCTTCAAACCCAGAACATCCATTGTTGCTCTAACGTTGCACTCTCTAGCATATCTAAGTCTTTCTTTAAATAAGGGCCCAAATTTGTGCACAATACTCTATTATGGGCCTAACATAGCTATTATATAGTTATTATTACTTCTTTGCTCTTGTATAACAAATTGCGATCTTATTATGCCCAGCATGCTTATAGTTTATTTCTAGCTTTCAAAACTGATTAAGCTACTTTCAAATTTATGCTTAATAATCAACCTAAATCTTTTTCTTGTCCACAGACTCAAGCCAATGTATTTTTGAAAGAGGTCAGTTAAAAGCTTTTATTTGAATAAACCAAGGTGAAAAACTTACACTTTTTACTATTAAATTTCATGTTGCCACTTATCTCCCACCAAGAAGTTATCAAGACATTTTGAATTTATGCATCCCTTCACTATTCTAACTGACGGTGGCCACTTTTAGTAAGCATTGCAAAACTTAGAAACCTTGCATAAAAGCCCCTGTTCAAAATCTTTATATATTATGAGGAACAATGGTGCCCCCAGCACTAAACCCGTGGGACAACACTCTTCACTATTTCATAGATGATATTATTGCCATTTAGTTTGTACACACTGTTTTCTATTTCGCAACCACTCTTTAATCCAACCATGTACCACTCCACCTATGTAGTTATATCTTGTGATGGAATCAACAGAATACATGACAGCATATGTATATTTGAGATACCATTGAATGGTATCTCCTCTCAGCATCCGTAAAGACTCATGTGTTCCTTTAGCTTGCATATGCAAGATTCTGTCACTAAAGGCCTGATCTTGTTGATACCTTTCCTGAACCCACCTTGGAGAATCCTGGAATCTTTGGGCATTAAAATATACTAAATCAAGAAAAGGTGGAATAATGAGGATAACCCGCATTGCATCATTGATTTCAGCACATCGCCTAGTGAATTCAGAAAACCATTTAGCAAATTCTTCATTCGAAAAAGTAAAGTCTGCCACAGTTCCCCAATACTCCTGACGATAGTCCTCATGAGCGATTACCCTGCGTTTTCGATACGCCTCAGTAATAACAATATACACCAGCATGTGTGTGTAGGTTGAATCAGCTATTTCTGGTATTTTGTCTTGTAGCTGGTGCAATTTTATCCCTGGGAACGAATGAAACACTACTTCCGCTCCCGGCACCAAATCTGGAGTGAAGGCTTCCTCCATTTTTCTGACCCAGGAGTGGCCCGCTACAAGAATCTGTAACAATATAATTTACAATGATATAACAATATAACAAATAACAAATATATATATATTATAATATATTATATATATATATATATATATATAATATAATTATATATATATATATATATATTATATATATAATATATATATATATATATATATATATATATATATATATATATATATATATATATATATATATATATTATATATATATTATATATATATATTTATTATATATATATAATATAATATATATATATGATAATATATATATATATATATATTGTAGAGAATTACATTGTATGGCTATATCCAAGTATTTTGTTTCTTCTTTTCAGTAACTCTGTATAAGATTGAAGCATGTTCTGTGAACTACATATATTTACCTAATCAATTGTTAATCCTTATTTCGGTAAGAGTTAAATTTTTCACTCAACAGATGACATTGTTATATACCTGATATTCATGGAGTGTTTAGTGTCATTTTGTGAGTATGATTTCCTTTCTTTTTCTTTTAAGACCACCGATTTTGTATGAGAACCTCAAGTTCATCAGCTACAGAGTACACTCCCTTAAGGCTGAAATTTGTCCTTTTACTTATTAGTACCAAGCTGATTCTTGAGGTAATTTACTGATGATTTCATATTTTTAAATGCAAATATTATTTGTTCGGAAATAAAGTAATGAAGAATGGTATAAACCTCTAATTAACGTTGAAAATTAATGAGTTAATGATAGTTTATTCTATTTTAGGTTCAGGCCGAGGGGCCCTGTCTCACTCATCTTCCTATAATCTACTTCTACCACAAGATAACTCTACTCTTCACTGTATTTCTAACACACTTACAAGGAGGGCTAAAGATAATATAAACATTGCTTATTCAATAATATTTAATATTTGTACTATATATGTCGTTATGAAATAACCTACTAATGTGTAGGGCTAAAATAATAAACTTGAACATTCCCCTCGTATCTGTGTCAGTGCAAGTGATGTGATAATATCCTCAGAACTATTGGATATTAAGTTATCAGATACAAATCAATTGATATTTAATGTGTTTGTATTTTTGTGACAACTACCTACACATGCTGTGTAGTTATTGACCAATAATACTCTCAATAGTGAGTAGTATTATATAAACTAATAGCTACTTATTATAAAGGTTTAACTTAAAATTAAAAAGGTTAAAGAACACTTACTTTATAATAGTTTAATGTATTGTGTGAACAATTAGTTCTAACTTTTGACAATACAATACCATTAATATTGTTTGTACATTATTTATTATATAGGTTTAAATTATAATTAAGCTATTACTCGTTAAATCAAAATTACGGCATTTACCCCTATTTACGTAATTGCGTCATTTATGGTATTTACGTCATTTACTTTATTTACATAATTTAAGCCCCTTTACTAATTCATTTCATCCACATCATTTACTTATCATTCATTTCATGTACATCATTCACTCATCATTTATTTCATCTACATCATTTACCCCTTTACTAACTGTATTATTGTCCAATAAGTGGGAAAGAAGGTGGATGATACAAATTTATCTGTAAAGATAAGTTAGGTGAGAAGGTGTGCTATATCATTACTTAAGAATTATACTTTTGTATTTTTTTTAAACTACGTTTACTTATAAATTATAATTAATAAATAAAAATTGAGAATAAATAAAATACACTTACCTTAAATTATTTTGTCCTTTAAGCAGAAAGGGGTACACATTTATGCATATTTCAACTTTGGTGATTTGGTGTTGGTGTGGCTGAATAACCTCTTGTGCTATCCTCTTCTTTCCACTAACATCTTGCTGGGACTGTCCTGTAAAGAAATAAAGAATCATTAATAAATCTATCACTTAATTAAATACAAAACAAATTACACTACATTCTTTTATCAATGTCACTAAGAATCTAAGTTTTTTTTAAACAACTACTTTAACTTTAATCTTCCTTAATAACCACTAACCCACTGTCTTACTCTTCCCTTGTCTCACTTGCCTAAACCTAATTGCACACATTGACTCATTAAATGACCTAAAGCATCTTAAAATTGCCTTTGCTTCGCTTTTATTAAATGATGTTCTGACTAAGCCTTGAACTCTGTGTGCTAAGCTAAAGCTGCTATTAATTTGTGTTTAAAACAAGAAGGTAATTATCATCTTACCTGTGCATTACCCTTTATTTTTTTTTGCTTTATTCCTGAATGCTAATCCCTTGCTTATCTTTTTCATGTACGCTTGAGCGCTGCTGGAATTTTTGTGTGAAGTTTTTTTTCTACAATTTCTGAAGCATTGTGTTTGCATGCTGTCTTTATTCTTAATCATCCTAGCAATATAAGATAGAGGCCACAACATATCTACTGAGAAAGGTTGGTAGCGAGAGTTTTAGTAACTTTAAAAATTAATTATTTTTAGGGTTGTCGATTCCATTATATTGAATAATTCGCTTCCATTGTAAAACCAATTACACTGGTTTTATCATACCTATCATACTTCAGCTAACCCCAAAACACGAAACATAAAATTGGTAGCAGAGCGTAGTTGCTAAGACTGCCTCTCTACCTTTTCCTTTCTTTTATTCTAGTTCTTAGTTTTTCTATCTTTTTTCGATTTTTACAGCTCACAATTCCAAGTGCTCAAGTGTAGTACATATTGTACTAGTTCGTTCTTTTCTTTTATACATTCTTTACACAACTTACGTGAAATAATGGCAACGAATATAATAGACGCCCTACGGGAACACGCAGGAATTAATGGTATGGAGGAGAAGGATGACACAAGGGTGAATCTCAATGAAAATGAACTAACGGACCAACCCGATCAAATAAATATGAACTCTGACTTGATAAATTCACAACATTCCTTGATAAGGGATGGGATTACTACATCGTCATCTTCCATACCTGGATTTACAATAACAACTTCTTCAACGAGTAACCCTAACTTGGGAGGAATAACCCAAGAACAAATTAATCAACAAGTAGCTCAACAGGCTTTGCTTATGGAACGAGTTGCACAATTGCCGGCATCAGTACCAACTTCTCAATGGAATTTTCCACCAACTTGTACTTTTCAACAAGGACAACAACTACCTCAACCTCCTATGGGTTTTCCACCGAATCAAAATTCTGCGGACGAAGTTCCACAGGCAGTTTCAGATGTGGATTGGCTAAAAGCCATTTATTTACAAAATCAACAGATGATCATGGCACTCTCCAGAGTGGTACTGTTGTTAGAAGGATTCATTCCACGTCAATCAACAAAAATGATCCCTATAGGCAAATATTCTTTAGAAAGCGGGGAACCTTTTCCCCAGTTTCTACAACGCTTTGAAGAATATGCCAGTATAACATATCCAAGATCAACAGCAGATGGTTGGAGGACACATCTGGGGTCATATTTGGAAGGAGATATGAAAAAAGTGTATGATGTGCTTATGAAAAATAATGCAGGATACACTGTCATTAGAGCACAACTTAACGAGTGGTTTTCGGAATATTTGCGAAAGAAAGTAAAAACACATTTAAACAACTTCAATGAGGCTAAAATATTATCACATGAGACCATACCCTTGTATGCTTTACGGTTACAGGGTCTGGCTGAGATGGGATTCCCGGGGTCGGATGTGAAAAACCTGAAAATGGTGCGCGAAAAATTAATCAATAGTACACCATTGAAAGTACAAGAAAATGTACAGGCATCCATTACTGTATGTGAAATTGCTTTGGCAGGAGCGCCCTTGAGCTGGGATGCATTAGTAAAAATCATCACACAACACTATACTAGCTATATGAAAAACAGACATGTTATCATCAGCGACTACACAAATACCAGCTCAAGAGACAACTCCTGATACTTATTCACCTGAGGTGATTGATATCTCCAATGCACAACCCTATACAACCTTACAACAAAATTATCCTATTCAGACTCAAGAGTATAATCGTCAAGCCAATATAGTGCCTCAGGGATATCCGACTTACTCATATCCTCAACAGCCAGTGCAATACTTTCCTTCTACACAAATTGAGCATTATAATATGCCACAACAATCTTATAATATGCCAACTTTCGCAAACGTGGTAGCCAAACCACCAAATCCTCCCACATTTAATAATAATGGTCCTAGAAATAGTGTCCCTCCAAACTCTCCACGGAATAACCGAACTTTTTATCCCTCTAGAAAGGGTCAAAATTCTCTTAAGACGGGACGTCAAGTCACACAACAACAACAACAACCTAATTGTTCTCAAGGTAATACGCAGCAGTATCAACAACAACATAATCATCCTCAATGGAATAATCAACTGCAACTGTCACAACAGCAACCAACTCAACAAACCCCAACACAACAACCATGGTGGGCAGGAAATAACGTTTCTTGTAAATACTGTAAACAACAAGGACACCATGTAAAAGATTGTCCATCGAGGCCTTATTGCCATTTTTGTGGTAAAAGAGGGCATATCATTGAAGAATGTTATGCAGAGAAAAATCAATGTATTAGATGTAAAGAACATGGGCACATTGTTCAAAATTGTCCACAACGAACAGAAAAACAGATGAAATGTGACTCAACTCCGCGATGTCCTTATTGTCAAGGAAGTCACTTGGGCATGGATTGTCCTCAAAGATCCACTAAACGTTCAAAAAACTAGTTCACTCTGTGGGAAGTGATCCACCCACAGAGGTAAACTTACCTGTTAAAGAAACTCCTAAGCCCCAAAGACGGAAAGAGCGTGTGAAGTCAACTGAAGGGTCACCGTTGCCTCCACCTCAACCATCCATATATGACGAAACGGAAAACTCTGATTCTGAAGTTATCTCGGAATTGTTACAAGTTAACGTTCCTAACCAGGACTTGGATAACCTATTAGACCCTTTTAAACCCTCATCAGAAAATACAATCACTAAGATTGATTCGCAAGAGGCGAAAAATACTACTTTAATCAACCATGATTCAACTCTTCTTAAGGATATTGTCAGTCCTGACCTTTCTTCATTATCTACTTTATTCCAACAGGAACCTACTACAACTACAACTACTCCCGTGCGGACCGGAGGTACTCTTCATTTTAGAAATTTGTCAACAACCTCGCCAGATACTCTTGTCATAGGAGTTATTATAGATAACTCCTCACAAACTCAACTACTAGAAGCTCTCGTAGATACCGGAGCTTCAGTTAGCATTATAACAAACAACCTATAAATTACTAGATCCTACAAAATATCCTATGCAGCCTACTGAATATGTTAGTATCCGTGGCATCGGTGATGTCATTTTTGGAGTTTTGGGGGCTGTTACGCTATCATTGCAACTTTCTAACAATTATAAAACACAATCTAGGGACTTTGTAATAGTTCCAGATGAGGTGGTTTCCTATGGAGTAGTCATTGGATATGATCTTTTACGAATAGAAAATATTCTGCCAGACTTGGCCAACAAAGAATTAATAACTAGACATAATAATGTCCTAACGATTATAGCAAAGGATATTAGAACGACAGAGGGACAGGAACATGCTGCTAAGTTAAATAAAGAAGTAATTATTCCACCAAATGGAGGAGTTACGGTATCTTTAAATCAGAAAGAGTTATTTGGAAATCTTTCTAAGTCTACACTTTTATTGTTCACTCCTAACGAAAAGAATCACTTTGTGATGGACCACGTGGTCATACCGTACTCACTTGAAACTCCGGTGTTTCTGCCTTGCTATAACTCTTCTAATCAAACAATCAAAATAAAATCTGGTTACCCAATAGGGTCATTTTCTGTTCTTTCTATAAATCCCATTAAATCAGTTCCTGTAAACATGGTCGAACTCACACAAAAACCTCAAAACACGTACCAGGAATGGACATCTGACAATCTCAGAGAGGCTTTTGAGCTTGAATCAACAGACTTGACTCCAGAACAAAAGGATCAGCTAATACAACTCTTACTAAAATACCCTACTGCCTTAAGTCTCGGAGATGCAGATGTAGGGTGCACCTCTATCCTCAAACACTCAATCGAAACTCTTATAGACAATCCTATATGTGAACCCGTCAGAAGACTTCAAGGTCCTATCTTATATTAGGTGGAGGAGGTTTGCAGAAAACTCGAAGCGGAAGGTATCATCAGACAATCATTTTCTCCATACTCAGCACCGGTAGTACCCATCAGAAAACCCGATGGAACTATGCGATTATGCATAGACTACCGCAAATTAAATTCCATCACTAAAGGAGACTCCTTTCCCATTCCTAATCTGATAGACACCTTATTTAGCCTTCAAGGCAAGCAATACTTCTCAACCATAGACCTTATAAAAGGATACTATCAGGTTGAAATGGCAGAAGACAGTATCGAGAAAACTGCATTCTCCACTCCGTTATCCCATTGGGAATTTCTCAGAATGCCGTTTGGCGTTAAAAACGGACCAGCCACGTTCCAGAGAGCCATGCACTTGATATTAAGTCACCTCTCATGGGAAGAAGTCATGGTTTATCTGGACGATGTGCTTATCATCACTAAAACCTTTGCGGAACATTTGGCAGTATTAGAAGAGGTTCTAATTGCGTTCCAAGTTAACGGCTTCAAACTAAACCCCTCAAAAACGTACTTACTTCGAAGAAAAGTCAATTTCCTGGGACACGAAATTTCAAGCGAAGGAATGATTCCTTTGGAAAAGAATCTTAAAGGAATTAGAGGATTTAAAGAACCAACAACAGTCCGACAAGTTCAACAGTTTATGGGACTAGTTAACTTCTATCGTAGGCATATTCCGAACTGTTCAGTGATTGCAAAACCCCTGTTTGACCTGTTGAAGTGTAAAAATAATATTCCATGGACGGACCAATGCCAACAGGCCTTTAACAAACTTAAGGAACTCTTAACTTCACCACCCTTACTCACATACCCAGATCGCTCAGACAAGGCTCAACCACTATTACTTTACACTGATGCATCAGGAATAGGTGCAGGAGCCTGTCTCAGTCAGGTCCAGGGTAATGAAGAAAAACCAATAGCATTTATTTCAACTGTATTTTCTAAGGCTCAAAGGGGGTACAGCACTACTGAAAGGGAGGTTGCTGCCATACGTTGGGCCGTCAGGTCACTAAAACCGTTCCTATACAAAATTAAAGTTATTATCTACACAGATCACAAGCCTATCCTATTTCTACAAAACATGCCTTTGGTGAACCACAGAGTCGCCCGAACTCTCGAAGAACTAAACAATCTTGACTACGAACTTCACTACTTACCAGGCAAACAAAATATTGTAGCCGACATATTGTCTCGAACCCCTCACGAAATAAAATCAGAAACAATTGACAAAAGCTACATACCGGAGATCCCAGAAGGATTTGTAGAAACTCCAATGCCTGGAGGAGGGGATTCCCTTTTTCAATGTTTTTCACAATATTTATATAATCATGCAAATCATCATATAGCGCTACGAGTCAAAATAGTGCAAGAGTTGATTGACCACCGACAAAATTATCACTTGCCAACAGGAAAAAGTGAAAAACAAACCCTTCAACAATTAAAACTATCCAAATATCCTGGCCAATTGCCCTTTACACATAGTATTCAGGCATTTGCAACTCTTTTCAAAGTAACCGTATTAGTGTACAGTGCTAAAGAACACCCTCTTCAATTTGGATTGTCATTTGCTGAAAATAATGGAAAGATTTGTTATTTGTTTTGTAGAGGAGGGATACACTTTAATCTTCTTGCACCTGTGAATTTAGATGAGTTACCAACATCAGTTGCCACTTCTATAATTGCCTATCCACAGTTACAATCAATAAGTCCTGAAAATCTCCCGATAACTCTCTATGTACTAGAACCAGAAATAGAATTGGAAAACTATTCCTTGAAAGCCAATCTTCAGCTAATTAATGAACTGGTGTAATCTGGTGGGGAGGATGAGTATTTGGTTGAATGTAATAAAACCACTATCACATTGAATAATTTCTCTCTTGTGATAAATTCACAGGATTCTGTATAAGTAATCATGGCACATATTACCAAATGTCAACAAATGGACCCTCTGTTAAAAAAAATCATGAAAGCCTTAAGGAACAGTCAACCCTTAAGAGGCCTTTTAAAATTATTTAGTCGCTCTCGCAACTTCTTATTTGTACAGGATGTCCATATTATTCACTGTAATCGAAATAACCATTATCATTATTTAGTTTCATTCCGCTTTGCAGTGCAAGTGGCTGTAATTAATCACTTCGAATTTGTGCATATAGGGCAGCGCAAATTATATGCTCTCCTAGAAAACATTATATGGCATCCTAAGCTACGAGTCATTTGCCAAGATGTTACAAAATCATGCCATACATGCCAACTTGCAAAAATTTCTAACATATTTTGGGCACCACCCAGGATCAAGATCACCACTTATCATCCCTTTGAATTAACCGCAGTTACCAAAATCCACAAGAGGAAATAACTATGTATTGGTCTTCATTGACCATTACAGTAAATGGGTGGCTGCTGTGCCAATCAGAACCAAACATACTGCCATAGTAACTGCTGCTTTAGAAAACATAATCTCATATCTCCCGATGATTCCATCCCGACTAATGTCCGATAATGCTAGGGAGTTTAGAGGACCGATTTTTGAAGATTTTCTTTGGTCATTAAATATTTATCATGTTTATACGACCCTGTACAACCCTTCATCTAATGGTATCGTCGAGAGGGTAAACCGTACTCTAATACAGTATTTGCGAGTGTCTCTAAAAGATCCTAGTCATTGGGATGCAATTCTCCCACAAGTTATTCTCAAATACAACCATTTAAAGCATTCAGAAACAGGTAAAACCCCTGCGGAAATACTTTTCCAAGAAGCCCATGGGGTTCATCCCAAACTACCTTGGACGAGATTCACTCAGTATTGGGATGAAGGACATTCTAAGTACCAACCATATCCTCTTGGTCAATTAGTGGCTATAAAGATTCAGTTACCTGGCGACCTCACATTAAATAAATTTAAGGAAAGGTACCAGGGACCATTGACCATAATAAAGATAAATGTTAATGATGTAACCTATGTAGTCGAGGCATCGGATACAAAACGACAATACAGAGTGCATCATAGACAGTTAAAACGGTGGAACTCACCTTCAAATTATCTAGAAAGAACTCCCAATCTTCATTGAACTTCTTACTCGACCTTTACTTCCTGCTGAAGAACCAGTAGAAGAGATTAATGACGAATCAAATAAAACATCTCTTGAAAGACACACGGATTCAGAAATTCCAGATTTTGAATCTGATTCAGACGATGAGGAGTTTTTAGGATTTCCTGATGCTCCAGATCCTGACTTCTCTAATATAATATTCCATATTAATCAAAGTATCCTGTTAGCTAATTGGATCAAAGCTCTGTAAGCTCATATGTTCCATATAATGAGGATACTTTGATGGAAAGTGAACAATTGAGTGATGTTTCATCATTCCATTTAAGGAACTTATTTATAACACCTGAACAGATCTCAGTTATACCTCTTTTAATAGAAAACTCACCCGTTTTGGATATTTCATCTTCCGAGCTGGTTGAGAATCCTTCATATATTTCCTATACTCCTATAGCTATAACTCAAGATCGAGAAATGTTACAAGTGCCTCAAAGGCAAGCCAGGAGATTATCCCTGGATGAATTGCTATCTCGCCCTAGTTTAATGGGTTCTCCCCAAGAGCAGAATCCTTGGGACAATATAGCTCCTTTGGAGTCGTTAGAAAGAGCATCAACTCCTGGGTTACGCTGGTCGGTAGCCCTTGGATATACCAAAAATTGGTTGTTTGAAGCATTCAGAATACACCTACTCAATCGGAATTCCCATTGGCGGGACATTCAGCATCAGTAATAAAGGAATTCTTGGAATTGGACAAATCTCCTACAAGAACACCACCCTCAACTCAAACAACTTTTAGTAAAAGAAAAACGGTGCGATGGGCACCGGTAATCACAACTCAAGTGTATGAGGAGGAAGGACCAGGTGAGCAGGAAACTGAATGCACAGAGTCCGTAGCCTCTCGTACACGTCATAAAACAACTGTGGAACAACACTTACACCACCCTTGGGTACAACCACATATCCTAGAAAGGAAGAAAAAGTACTACCCGAGAAGAACACCTAGAAGAAGGAACTGCGGATGGACAAGACCCTCCAGACAAGGAATAGGGACACATATGTAAGTATTTCGTAAGTATTTTAGGTTTGTTCTTGTAATTGTTTTTTTTGTATAATTGAAATATATAACATAAATGCGAACTTAATTATTTTCCTACAGAAGGATTCTGCAGAGCCTTTATCCCCGTCTCATCTTGTGTCGCAGGGTACTGGAACGAATGTGATGATGGACTCCCGAGAAGATGTTCAGAGGATCCGAAGACCGAAAAGGACCAATCACTCTGAAGAGAAATAATATACATATATTGTGGTAGTATATATGTATTGTCATGGGTTTATATGTAATATATATATTGTGGAGGTTATATATATATATATATATATATATATATATATATAATATATATATATATAATATATATATATAATATATATATATATGATATATATATATATATATATATAATATTACTATATATATAGTATATATATTGTATGATTTGGTGCAGCCATTTTCTAATTTTGTAAAAAATTTATCATATTGTGAAATTGTTATTAAATAAAAATAATATTATGCTTTTGTATTAATTTAATACCTTAGATTGTCATTTTGCAACAACACATACTTAAGATTTTATCATTGGAATATTATTTAACACCCTAATAACTAAAACACATCCCTTACAGGTGGTCTAAGTACCAAGAAGTACAGCCACACTTGAGACTTGTAAGGTCTACGGACGCAATATCTCAATGGATGTTTAACCCTCAACTTTTGAAGTCTACAAATGGAATTAATGACTCAAACTTTGAGGAAACTTGAATTCAACCACACAGATATACTATGTTTTTTTCTTCCTTCCGTCCATCTCCTT
>JABUQX010066525.1:0-42983 GCA_015478945.1 Trachelipus rathkii | reverse complement strand
GACAAATATTATGGTTATGTGATTTGATAGGTATATACTTATAGGGTATATATTTTCTAAGTGTAGGTAGTTTTATAGATTTAGTTTTGACCTTTATATGAGAATGTTAGATATGATGTTTATCAAAGTATATCGTAGCTATGTAAAAACTTGTATGGGGTTATTATCCATACCTTTAGATTATATCGCTTTTTTTATATGGAGTACTCACGTATGATTATAACTTATAAAATTAGTAATAGTAGTGGGTTATGAGCCATATTATTGAGGTTATTATTTGGGATAGGTGGATAGGAGAATTTTCAGTAAAGGTTTGGGTTTGCTATAAATTCCTGGAGCACTTATGTTAGGTGAGGTTATGTGGGTAATGTAGAGGTATTTATAATGTAGATTCTTGAGTGTGTATTATTATTTATATATCTATTGAATAGAGATATGTAAATAGTAGACTGGTTAATTTATTTATGTTAGAAGGTGTAGGTGGCTACGGTTACTTGAATAAGTAATTCACGCGTAAACGATAGCTGTACCGTTTTACATAAGTATATAGGTATATTATTGTGATTTTGTTATATTATATTTATTTAGTTTAATAATATATAATAGAGTTGGTTGTAATATTTAAAGTTAGTAAGAGTATGTATGTAGTTAATTTTGGTGGTATTAGGAGGTATACATGAAAGAATGTGAATCAAATATATTAATATATATATATAATTAATATTAATATTATATTAAGTATAATATAATATATATATATATATATATTATATATATAAATATTATATATATATATATATATATTAAAATATATATATATATGAGGCTTTAATATCTATTATTATCTTATACTATTTACGATACCTGAGTAATTCGTATACTAATATAAAATAAAGTTAATAAAGTATATTATCAATTATAATACGAATAATTTTATTTAATATAAGAATTATATCATATCTAAATTATCATGCTGTTAAATTTAATCGACAATTTATAAGAGAGCTTATAACCTATTGTAATAAACTATATATATATATAGTTATTATATATATAATATATAATATATAAATTAATATTATATATATATATATATGATACAAGTAAAGTATATTATATATATTTTTAACATTAAGTATTAAAGTTTTATATATATTAATTAATATATAATTATAGTAATTGATTAATTATTATAATATAAATATATAATATATATTATATATAATATATATAATATAATATAATAAACTAATAATAATAGTAATGTAAGCTATATATATATATTAATAGTATATATATATAAATAATTAAACTTAATTGATGTCGGAAATAAGGTAGATATAGGGGTGTATTATATAATAAGTTAAAAAGAGTATTATAAGCGGTTCATATCTATATATACTATAATTGAATATAAGTGTACTGATAATTAGGTAAATAGTTATAGTATATATTAAGTATTACAAATTTAAGAGTATATATAATGCATATATATATATTTCTTTAGTAAATAGTATATATATTAATATATATTATTAATAAATATAATAAATATATATATATAGATATATATGAAAAAAAAAAAACCTGCCAATATATTATAGGTCTTTAGTATATAATATATTAGTCCTGTATATATAAATTAGGAAATTTATCCTGTACAGTTCGATTATAATTGTATTTCTATTAGTAATAATTGATGCGTCATTAATATTGAATTTTTATATTTATGATATATAAATAATTCTAATGTTAATTATTGTAGTGACATTAGAATGTCACAGTAAGACAGTGTTATTAGAGGTGGGGTATCGAAGATAAATCAGAGGTAATACGAGTAGAGACTCACTAGAGTGCACAGGTGGTCATACACATAAGTACGAATGCCAGATATAAATGTGTGGATAGGTTGAGCCTAGAGGTAAAACTTAAAATCAAATAGGTAGTATAGATATTGCCGCCGTAAGCAAATAATAATTCTGAACGAAATAAAGGATGAATTATTAATTTTATCTGTCGTACGTAATTTAATTTGATATCAATATGAATGAAAGGATAAAGATTATAAGGATTATCTGATAAAATTATAAATCTTTGAGTATACTATAACTATATATATAAATATACTATATATAATCGTATATATATAATGATATATATTATATGTATAGTTAAAGGGGTAACACGCCTATAGGGGCGCGGAGTATCACGGTTACTTGGACAAAGCTGTCCTTCAGATTTGTTTTTAATTGTAGTGGGAGTCTGCTTCCTCATGTAATAATTAGGTATGACCAAATAAATCTTAATAAAAGTATTTTTAGAGAATATATAAATATTATTTAAGAGAGGCATACTTACCATAGTTATAGTTTTAAAATGCAAAAGGTTATGCCAAGCACATCACACTCTTAAAATCGGTAATATGTGACACTAATAAGATTTATATAGGTGTGCTGTGCTAGCTGTGTGATGTGAGTGTGCGACGACAGTCCGAGTGCGCGATTGGCAGATTATGTGATTTGAAGGGCGTGGGTGGGTATCTTGCTATGTGATAGGATGTCGTTGTGTGGCGCATGAAGAGGAAGAATCATAGCAAAGACACACGTTATTATTATTCTATTTCCTCACCTTTTTAATTTATCTTTATAAATATGCATGATACTTATGGTGTAATATTAATTAGACCTTTCATCCTCTGCAAGAAGTAACAGTAGCGCCAGCAAAACCACAAATCGTACATGAGCACAAAACATTTCGAAAGTTTCTTAACATTTCATAAAATAATATTTAAAAAAGTCAATATTTTTATATTACAAAATACTAAAATAGTATTAATCAATATAACGTAACAATACACTAGTGGACCGACTGTATATTATATTAAAATATTTATTAAAAATACACGAATCAAAACACTCAAATAATAATAAATTTTTTAGTGAAATATTATTAATAATATAAAATATTCTATTGTGTATTAACATATATGCTAGAGTAATGAAGCACTTACTAGATATATAAAATTGAAATAGCATATTCATAAACTTTATGTAAAAAAGTCATAGTCGTGCTATACGTATATTACCCTTGCCATTACACGAAAGTAAGACTAAACAAGAATAAAATTCACTATCGGAGAGTCTAGACCATTTTTTAGACCACCTCTAACATTTATTTCCTGCGAGGGAAGAATATATCTTTACAGTTAAGTAGGATTCTATTAGTATATTTACGAGTGCTCCTTCGGTTACCTTGACTAGTCTCAAAACTTTTCAAATATAAATATTTTTTAACTAAAAAAAAATAGTATAAATACTGGTATCTCAGAAGGATTCAAAATATATAATAATAGTAAGGCACACATATATAATAAATATAATATATATATATTAATAATATATATATCGATTAATAATAGAAGCTTAATATAGTATTATATGATAATATTATATATATATTATATAATAAGATATTATATTAATATATATTGACATATATAATATTATATATAGTATATATCATATATATTAATATTAAACTTAATATAATAGTGATTGTTATATTGGAAAAACTGTTACGCAGGGACATTAGCAAGGGGTGAAGGGCTAGGTTATTTGGACTACTTAGAAGGAGAAGAGGATGATGTGTATAGAGTTTTACCTTACTTTTTAATGTGAGTGGATATACACAAGTCGAGAATAGGAAATTTAAGACCTCAAATTTATAGAACATTAAAGAGATACAGACATAGATCTTGGCTCGGACCAAAATACTAGATAGTTCCCCACGAGAGGAACGATTACTCAATGTTTACCACAAATTACGTCCGTCATACTGACTTCTGTCTCACTTACACGGGATGCTCTAATTCTTTTCACCGTGCAGGGCAGAATACGAATCTGTTGCATTTCTACACTTCTCTCTCGTTCCTACGCGGCGCTTGCCGTTCTTTCAAGGGAGCGCGGAGTATCGACGTCATATCACAGTGTTACTGTAAGAGGCTCACATACGGAAGGAGCGAGGAGGAAGGATGCAGAAGGTAAGCAGAGGAGGGATGAAATTGAATTATTTGAGAGCAACTAATGACTGAGGCGACGATAATTATGTAGCTAAGTTCAAGAGTAAATCCCAGTTATACATTGTCTGCAACAGGCGTAGGGGTACGCGTATAAGTTGGCGTTCATAGAGCTATCCCAAAGAAAAATTAGCTATACTTCAAACGTATAACCGCGGAATTTGATCATATCAGAACTCACCACTTGAATATTTGTTCAAAGTAGTTGTGAAAATTATAGAAAAATTTGAGACGAGAAATTTATTCATGCTCTGTGATATGTGAGGAATCACTCTGGTCCGCTCGACTCTATTAAGTTGGTCAGAATCAGAGCTGAATGCGAAATCTTGACTAACGTTAACAAAGCGCGAATGTGGATAAGAGTCTCAAAGAGTTTGAAATAATATTTTGAAATAGTATATAGACCTCCTTGCGAAGGCAATATCAACATACGTGTACAATGGCCTAAACAAGAGTTGAATATATTTTCCTATAAAGTTTGAGTAAAAATTTAAGACTGAAGAATGTTTCTTGTATACGATAGTTTTGGTGTATTTTTGAGCTACCTTATGTATTATGTTAAGAAAATTTGACCCATTGCCTAAATTATCTCCTTACATGAATTTTACGAGTATAATAAATTATTGCGGCTTAGAATTTTTAACTCAAAATATGTAAGACTAAACGGTATACTACATATCATATATAATACACGTATGACTTAAATCCAAAATTATAGGGATGTAAAAAATGAATTATTATCATCTAATGTTTAAAGTTAATTTTTCGTTGCTATATCCCTAAAATAAACTTATCAACTAATCATAAAATTAATGATAGAGATAGAGAGAGAGGTGAGAGAGAGAGAGATGAGTAAGAAGAGAGAAAGCGAGAGAAGAGGAGAATGCTGATAAGTAGTTAGATGAAAAAGAGGAGAAATGCAGATAGTGTTAAGAGAGAGAAGTTATTTGATATGGAATGATAGAAGAACCCGACGAAGAAGAAAGGACTGCAAATTCACCTGTGCGAGAAAACCAAAATCGGAAAAAATATTGGAAGTGTTTCTTAAAGATGGATGAAAACAAGAAGAATGGAGGAAATTTCGGTGATCTAAAAGAATCCGAGCCCCCTATCAGCAAATGATGGCTATAATTATCTATATCAAAGGGAATTCACTTGGTTGTCTAAATTCAGGGGAGGCCTAAAAAGTGTTTTTATAATGATAACACAAAAGGTTTGAACAAAAGATTAGAAGAAATAAAAAACGTCATGACAAATAATATTAGACCATGTTCTCCCTCACACATTGAAATCATGATGATAACTTGAGTGGAATTTGCAACAAGGCTAAATTCTGAGGCACACCTAATTTAAATATTTAGGGCTTTATGGTTCAAATTGTTATGGTTTTGAATACGATTAGAACCTTTATGCACTTCAAAGAATGTTAGAAAAAAGTGGCAACAAATTAGTGTCGCGAGAGTCGTACTCACAATCACTAAGAACAATTTTATAATGTGAAAGTTTATTTTTGTGTCTAGTTCTTTTTCAATATGATGTCGTAGCTTAGGTCAAAGGGAATAACAAATTAATAAAACTATATTTATTTCATGTTATACAACCTATATATATATATATACTATTATATATAATATATATATATATATATATATATATTATATACTCATATAAGTATATAATATTATATAATAATATATATATAGTATATTATATATATATATATATATAATTAATTTCTAAATGAAAACTAAGTTAAATAAGCAACTAAAAGAAGATTCACAGAAATATATTCGAAGTTAGAATTCTTTCAGATCTGTTTTGAAATTTTTTTTACTTGATATTTAAATATTATTCTTGTAAGGTAGGGCCGTGAACACTTCCCATTATATCATATATATATATAATTACTATATATATAGGTAGAAATAACAAATAATGTATTATATAAATATACAATGAGGTAATCTCAAACTATATATAATATATATGTATATTTCTACTTCTATTAAGTGATTAATAAGTATTATTCTAATCTTAATGAATACATTAATTAAATAATATATATTATATATATATATATATATATATATATATATATAATATTATTATACATAATATTAAATATATAATAATATAATAAATATATAAATTAAATATATAATTATAAATAATAAATTAATAAATGTAAATTAATATAATTAAATATATAATATAATATATAAATAATAAATAAATAATTAAATAAAGGTGGATATATAATAAATCACGTGATATGAGCAATTTTAACATTTACGCGAATTGAGCCTAGTAATAGATATGCGGACACGAGGATAATTTTATTTTACACAATACTCGTATTTTAATAATACTGAATAGTATTAATATATTAGGTTACATTACTATATACTATATATAATAATATAATGATCAGAGAGTGAAAAGAGAGAATTGTAAGAAGTTATGAGAGCTTCAAGAACAACTTGTTGTTTAGCTGGGGCATATTAATAATCGTTTAATGTTTCTGTTTTTTTTATTATAAAATTGCATTTTGATATAAATTATAAATTATATTTATTTAAATATGAGATCTATTTCCGCGCGTATTCACATTATTCTCCATAAGTATTCGATAATAAATATTTTCTATTTATTTATGTATGCATGATGACATATTTACGTTGTTGTAGTATGAAGCCGAGAGTATCTTTGTTCTATATTGAGTTATCGACAAACAAAATGAGAGTTCTATATTGGTTCAGTAGGGATTCTCGCGATAACGTATAAACTCGAGAATATTTTGAAGGCCCCTCAAAGGTTAGGATTTGCTATGAATTGAGAGCACAAAAATCGTCATGGGAAAATGAAGCGAATTAACCCTTTTTTAACACCAGTAAAGATTTTCAAATTTCTTTCGTTATGCATGTATAATTATATAGAAATGTAAGAGATCTTCTCTCATTCTCGGGTCCATGTGCCCGAGTCCGATAACATTTCCGGGACGGCAAGAGATAAAAGCAAAAAGAACTAGAGAGTAAGAAAGGAGTGTGCAGCATTGTTTCCCCTGGGTGGGGCCGATATTATTTTTTTTTTGGCTCCCGAAAAAGAAAAACAAAAAAGACAAAACTCAATAACATTAATAAATAAATCAAAAAACGCATAAGACTTGTAGAAGAACAAAACATTATGTTATAAACGATTGCATCTTTAGTAACACTATGACAAAGTATATATTCTATTGAAAAAAAAAACGAGAAGTAATTTTGTGGGAAATATATATATATATACCATTAATAAAGGAGTTTCAAAAAAAAAAAAGATATAAAATAAAAATATAACAAAAAATGGTAAAAAATTCAACACAAATAAACTTCTTAATCACTTACAGTAATAAAAACTATTATATAGGTATATACTTGTATGTCGTATATATATATAATATCTTTATTAATTAAAAAAATATATACTAATATTTAAAACACAGGTTGGATTAATAGATTATTGATACATACTATCTAACCTATCTATTACTAATTTAGTATATTTGCCTATTATAAATTATAATCTACAGGACATAATAATTTAAGCTAATTACAAGAGTATCAAAATTTTATCTTATACCACTCTCCCGTGTATAATCTATATAAGTAAAAAAACCTATAAACTAATGGAAATTTCGCAGGTGAACACGGAAAATAACTTTAAGCACCATTAAAACGGAGAAAGTATCTATCTTCATATCAAAGTAATTTATATATATTAATTTTCCATGTTTAAATGTGCGAGCGGGAACCTCCGCGACACCACTACCTTGCTATACTACTATACTAAATAAATCCAGATCTCATAACTACAACAGAAAAAACATATATCGCGGTACCGACGACCTTAAACGAATCAATTATCGCTAGAAAGCAGAGAAGGTCAACTCTATACTTGCCTCCTTCCTTCATAAAATAAATACTAATCTCTTGAATGAGGAAAAATATACATATGCTTAACAAGAGAGAACCACGGGAGTATTGCGAGGCTAATCTAAGTACATCCACTAATTTATGAACATTCAATACTAAATAATACCTATCCTACCAAAGAAATATAAACAGAGTTTAACAGAGTTTCCAAATTTGTATTAGTCCACTAAGTATATCTTATTTCCTATATCTACGGGAGAGTAATTGGATACTAGTATCTTATTGGAATATACTATACCCAGTACTTATAATACGCATAATTACCAGTAGACTAAAAATAACTAAAGATTACTACTATCTCTTTGGATCTATGTTTAAATACTATTATTATATACTAATAACTATATATTTATTTTTTTGGGGGGGGGCCAAATTTTACAATAAAACGATCTCCTTTGAAGCATATTTGCCTGCTCCCGCCTATATTATATACTATACATTACTATTATTATAATATATATATATATATCATATTATTTATTCATCACGATCCACTACTACTCATATACTATACTCAACACATCATGTACCTCAAATCTAAAGCTTAATTTTTATTATCATTATCGGATTATTTTGTTGTTTAATGTATGAATTTCGGGTAAAGAACCGAATATAGCAGCATTTGGAAATGGGAAACAACGAGAAGATGCTGAAAAACTGCCAGCATCCTCATTGTGTATTAAATAGTTTTTGTTTTCGAATAGTTTCTGTGCCGACAGTGGAACAGTACTTTAGATAAAATCCCTCTTTTAAAGGTTATATTAATGTTTCTAATCCTACATGTACAATGGCTAAAATGATAAAAGACAACGACTTAGTGAAGTTCAGTATAGATCTTTGGCAAAGAAATAAGAAAGATGGACGAAAAAGTCCACGTTTAGACATATTTTTAAGATCATCTGAAAAATCAAGTGGACATTCAAGTGCATTAGCTAGCTAGACCATTCAAGTAATTAAAGAAAATCGATTAAGGATAAATGGGATTGTGAAGACAGTGAGAATATGTGGCATATAAATCATTCCATTACCGGGATATTACTGATCCAGGACTCATATCCCTCATAACACATGTTCAAAACGATGGCAATTTTCGTAGCCTTTTAAGGTATCGGGCAGACGGGGTGACCTACTACTCAGGGAATGATTGAAGCATAGTGCAAGAAACTTGATGGACACAAGTAAAAAAAAATTAGAATGCATTAATTAATTCCTTTGGCTGTATTATTAAGGAAAAAAGATTGTAGGACAAGTACGTTAGAGTTCTTTATACACAGTTTTAGCTGACGAAACCGCATATATATTCCAAGTGGAATAGTTTTTATTCTATCTCAGATATTTAACAAAAACCAAGTCAGGGCTATTATGGAGCCTCGTCCATGAGAGGTAAATTCAGGGGTGTCCAAGTTATTTTAGAGAAATCCCTTCGCAAAGCAATTTTTTTTTAAATGTAACCACCACTCACAGGCAGAGCCCTTTTCAAGGAAAAGGTGAGAGAGCTTATCAGGAAACCCTTTCCAAAGATCTTACCGCTGTTAGAATCATTGCGATGGTTATATGAAACAGTTGAATTGAATGATTACTATTTATGTCCACTTACAAATTATGTGGAGTGAGGATTGAACAGCCCGGTTGTCAAGGGCTGTCAATCCGACAAACGGGCTGACAAATACCGGAGAGAAAAGTTGTGTCGATGGGTGGTTATGTATTTGTAATTATCCTCCCTCCGAATAACGTTTGCGAATGAATGAATGGATTAATTATTATTTAATATTATTATTAATTGACTCGCAAAGAATTCGTACTTCCTGCCGCAACAGAGCAATAAAGGAATACAGAGAGTCGAAAATATTCGAGTTTATGTTATATATTTTTTTTGTATGCAACTGAGACTCCTGCTGGCAGCGGAGTCCAACTCGCAGCTCCGACTTCGGCCACCGGTACAGGCACGCCCGGGTTCTTTCTCCTTGGAAGCCGCGCGTCGGTCATTACTCACACCGGCTCCATCCGAGCATCGTAAATATTCGTCCAAGCTAGTATAATTTCGAAATGAATCTGAGGTATCAATGTTCTTAGGAAATTTGTGAGTTTAGATTAATATATGCATAATATATCTTGTAGCTTTTATTATTATGATATTATCTTATTCAATATATATTATTATTATTATATATATATTATTATTAATTATTATACATTGTAGTATTGTTTTTACTAGGTATTATTTATATTGTTACTATTATCTGAAAAAGAAATACATTTCTAGTTTATTGAGTTAATTATTGATTACTTATTTATATTTATATATTTATTCTTATTATTATTATTATTATTATCTAAGTATTAATTTATTAATTATTATTTATTATTCATAAAATTATAAATTATTTATTTATTAAAACCTACTATCTTGACCTTGAATCCGCGGAGAACGCATAGGCAGTGATTTCTCAAAAAAGTATAAGAGATATAGGTCTGAAACTGAATATAATCTCTGTATGGGAATATAGCTCGAATCCGTGGTAAATTTCAAAGGTCGTAGGAGTGTTTTAATGTAGGTATACGGGGGGTCGCCCCCGAGCTGCGCGACTAACGTAGACCTATTGCGCTACGCCCATTGCTGGACGGGATCGTTAGGATGGCTCTAAGATTATCTAACGAGAGGTTAGGTTCGATTCGCGTGAAATATGAACTAAATACTTGTTGAGTTTCGGGAGTAGAATGACAGATTTACGGAACTCATGCGGCGCGAGAGGCGCAGGTGAGCTAGTGCCCATGGGGCTCTGAGCAGCATCATACACAATTAAAACCACACAACATAGAAGAAGTTAAACTTATAGGTTTTTTTTGATTTTTTATCGATGTCGAATCGATTTCATATAAATTCATAAAACATTAGTCTAACAATTCGAAGTAAAGTGAATTTCGGCGCTGATATGTGGGGTATCATCAATATCTGAATTGGAGAGAATTTATTTTAAGAGGCATAGACTGCAAGGTTTTTTTTGACTGCTTCTAGCACAGAGGACTTGGTATTGCAACTCGAGAGTTCTTGAGGAGTTGGCTCCTAATGAATTTTCCTGAGTCCGGGCATCACTGAGGCGCTCGGGAGAGAGCAACACGGCGCGTGTGTCATTTAGATTATATTAAAGCACCATCCACCAGTTATTACTTTGTAAACAAACAAGTTTGGGTCAGAGTCTTAGTATTATGTGTATTTAATCCAGGAACACTGTTATATGGAATCTGTAGATATTTGTAAATTTATATTGTTTCAACACAAAATAAAAAAAAAAGAATATTATTGGAAAAATTAATATCAAAAATAAAATTATATTATTTAAATTGCAGTAATTAAAATACAAAAAAAAGTAAAAATTATTTCCTTTATTTTATTTTGTATAATTAAATAATAACTATGCAAATTTATTGTCACGCTCTTTTACATCCATACTATACGCCTAAACGACCATGGAAAATTCGTACTGAGTAAAATCAAAGCCAGCTATCCAAAACCTCTCCTCTCCTGAGCCATTAAGTACGCTTTGATCTATTGATCTAATTTGATTAGGTCAAATTTTTACTAAAATTGTAGACGACGAGAATTTACAAATACCATATACATAATACAGTAAATCAGTTTACAAATCTAAATACTCACCATCCAAACTACCATGTCCCAGACACTTCCACGTTCCCCTAACGACTATCCATAAATCTTGATCTCTAATATGCAATACTATTGGTTCTATTTTGATTCAAGTCAAGAATAACAAAGTAGATTGAACAATTTTTGGATGAAATCAATATAACATTATAATTTTTCCCCTATATGTATCTCTTTATAACATAACAGCGCAATTCCAACACACTATCCAAATTATTTATTCTTGGAACGGGTAAGGCAATTAAGTTATATCCACATTCAATAAAGGGCGGTAGAGATTATAAGCAATCAATCTAACTATGAAATATATAACCCACAACCCCGACTAAAACCCTTTGTAGAACTTTCTAGTAAATCAATAGTGTATATTAATTTCTGCGTAATACTAAAAACACAAAGATAAAACACAAAAATATACACACTTATCTAATTATACACAAACAGAGTGAATGTGAGGTTATACTATATGCTCATAGAGAAGAAAATGTCAACTTCCTTGAACAACATATATTCCACACAACTTTTTTCTAACATAATATTGACACCGAGCATATTTATATCGCAAACATTAAAGAACAAATATCAAGTAACTAAATATTTAAAACAAAAAAATTTGTATTTATCCCCACCTAAAAAATCCTCTATCTTGCATGAGTTGTACGACATATGCAATGACATCAAGATGCAATAAAGATAATATAAAAATTATCCCAATTTTTCTCTACACGTTTATATCAGAGATTACTCAAAAAATACATTAATAAAGTTTAACTGTAGATTAGCATCTAATCCGAGATATGAGCTCTAAAAAAATACATGTACAACAACAAACCTAACACATCTTTAAGCAGGAAATACTAGCAGATCAACATTACAAACAGTACAAATTGATCTCACCTCTTAATAACAAACTTATGTAACACAGCTATTGCAAATAAACTAACCTAACCATTTTATATTACTATTTATCTTGCTCAAAGGCAAATCTCTTAGAACAGAAACGATGAGAATCTCAACATTTTAATCACTACAAACGTTATAAAGTCATTCGAAAAAAAGAAATATAATTGTTAGGAGCTAAAATTTATCACAACAAGGTTGAGAGGCTCTCCACACTCCAAACAATACAGATACATATGAGTATACCAAAACATAGGTTTCCAAACTAAACAATGACAAAAAATTCAGAGAATGTTTTACACGACTACAGAACACAGACACATCACCAAAAGCAAGCACAATGGATAGATAACAAATGGAATTTCTATAGAAGAAATAATGTACAGAAGACAAAATCTCCTACATGCAACAGCTATAGACATGAAATTGACGACAGTCCATGTTCAACCTATTAATCATAAGTTCTCTACCTTTAAAGACCAGCCATCCAGTAAAAGTATATTAGTCTGCACAACAAATGGGCGAAGAAAATACATTAAGTATAATGGCTCTCCAGACCTATATTTTCTCAAAGACTTGTGGCTAAACATATGCCAATCTGATATTGGATTTTACATTCAAAACATTAAAGGGGTAAACATTGTTACTCAAAAAGACATTTAACTGGCCAAAGCGACGTGTGTAAATTATCATAGCCAGAGGGAAATCCATTAGAATGACCGCTATACTCTCTAACGTGACAAAGTTTTCACACTTATAAAAAAGCAACATAGCATCAACTGAACTAAAAAAATATATGCCACGACAACAAACCTAACACATCTTAAGCAGGAAATAAGCAGTCAACCCGCATTGTAACAAAGAGTATAATCTAGCAACAGATAATAACATCAGTAAAGTAAAACTGAGAAACTATAGAAAACGCTATCGCATTTTACCCTTCACTTTTATTTCAGAATATTACTATTTCTATTATGATGAGGCCGAGAATCTGTATCAGGGTTTACATGTTGCGACCTTTAACCTATAGCACGCGTTAACACACACTCTTATATATTATATAAGACAAAAATATGTACATAGCACTCTCAATATCTCGAATTCACTCCATCTGGGATATAGCAGGGGAGACATATACTATTACTCGCGATAATACAGAATTGGATTAAAGTTCCGCACGCCTCAAAGAGAACACATAACACTAGCGTCGGAAACCAATTTCAACAAAAGAAAAATAAAGGAGAGCAGCACAAAATACAGGACACACTAAAACCCTAACACAACTAAATTGCGCACAAAATAATACTAGCTAACCAATATCGAAGAACAACGAAAGTTCCTAAATCACACTATCTTTAAACACAGGTAAGCAGCCAACTAACTTCAGTGTATATCCGAGCCAAAACGTAAATTAACTGATAAATTTTCCATGTTCTATTATATTTTCTAATCTATTGTTATTCGTGGTTAAATCTCCTCTTCAAGCTAATTATTCGCGTGAGTACATCAGAACTTAACAATCTTTTTCTTTTTAAAGTTAACGAATTATTTTCTTCCACATGGGAATTTGCGTCAAAATTACCTAATACTGCACTCAAGCGAATATTACCTCTAAACCGTAATAAAGTTTCCCATAGCAACAATTTAATAAACACTTAATAACAGTAGAGCGCATTAACATGCGAGCTAAGCACTAATTGATAGATGCATTAGAGAATATAAGTATAGCACTAACATAAAAGACAGAAACAACCATCATGAACTTTAAGTAGGTTCCAACGAAACGTTTATCTAATGAAAGGACCACTCAGATAAATACTCTGTTTCGCATGGGCGGACTGAACACCGAGAACCATAAGGTTCTTACCCAAAATCTAGTAGACGAATCTATTTTTTATAAATAACTATACAAACCGTCAACCCGAATATATGCTTAAAGAAATATAGTTCGACGTTAATGGGGTCCTAGATGGTATCCACCATTAATACAAAGCTACCCAACATATCCATCTAAATTCAATACACATCGAATGGAGAAGTCGTTCAACCAGGAAAAGAGACTAATTTATTATATCACTCAATGTTCTTAAACGTCGAATCAACACTCTAGAATCACAACTTACTACTACCTTCAAGTAAGCAAAACATATGAAAGAAGTCTATTCTGTCTCAAAACCCAAAATTCAACAGAAAGTTTCCCACAATATTAACAACCACGCGTGATGGAGCGTAAAGGGTAACTACTTATTCATCAGCTCTCCATACTAAACACGTATCACCATCCACGTGTGAACAGTCACTCCTCTATTTTATTTGACAAAGATTCTTTTTTACATCATAGAACTATATTGCATACCTTAAACCACTATATTACAAAGAAGCACCGTTGATGTTGTAATCTCATTCCAATCGTATTGAGGAGGCACTCTCCACCTAATAACATTTAAGATAACAGGAGAAAAAAGGAGGATGTGCATAATCCCAAAAGTGAAATACAGATTCAACCCCCAATGTCAACCAAAATCCCATCAAATCACCCTAATCGGAGCAGGGTACAAGGGCCACGACTTCAAAGTAAAGGGTTTTTAGGGGCACTTATCCTCTTTTTTAAGACCTGCCGATGAACTCCACGCCTGTTCCATTCCCTTCAGACAAATACAACATATAAACATACAACTCTAAATTCACACATATGAAAACTATTGAACTTTGCCAATTGCTGTTTAAACTCTCATTTTGTCATATACCGTGGTATTTCTATAGACAATAACGTACTATTATCAATTTGGAAACCACCATACGTGCATGTGTAAATACATTAACAAAAATAGTCAGCGTTCGCCATTGAAGAACAGTACGGGGTGAATTGAAATAGTATAATGACTAACATGAAAATTTCGGTTGGAAAAATAAACGAAATAACGCCTCGATTTGATAAATTATATCAAAAAGGCAAACGCATAGACTAGGAGGAATGCCGGGGAGATGTCAATACGGGTCGGGGTATCAAGCCAAAACCCACCTCAATAAAAAATTAGGGGCGAAAATACATAAATCCTTATAGCGGGGAAGAAAATACGTGTATATATATGAGCTCACTCCTCTTAAGGAATGTAAAGAGAATAAAATGGTAATGAGATTCCTTCTCCTTTATCACAACAATCGAAGAAAGTAAACGTAAGAATACTTACGAACGTACGAATGAAATCAGTATCAGTGTTCAAAAGGGTTACACTTACTTCCTCTGTTCTGAATTCAAAGCGAACACAATGAAACCATTAGTACAGAAGATAAGTTCTTTAGGATACAAACCCAAGCGAATATAATTGTTCTAACGTAACATGGTTTTGTGGCATTCATTAAAGAAAAAAAGCTAACATCACCCAGCATTACCCCGCAAGCGAATAAAACCGTAAAAGAAACATCAAGAAACAAATCATACAAACGAGTACGAATAACACAAACTAAAGACAAATGAATAAACTTGTTAGAGCCACTAACAGAGAGGATCCTACACTTATGCGACCCCGAGTGTAAAATGTGAGGACAATTGGATTAAGCAAACGTAAACTCCTATTCATACTTGTGCAACCAGACCACTTTAATCTTGCTACATAGAACTATCATATTTAACCGTGAGTAAATTTTATAAAAACTATTTACTTTGTGACATACAAAATGGGTAAATATGTTAACTTTCAACAGAACTATATACATAACTTCTTGGATTTAACCATTTATTCATATGATTAGTAATTACTGGTTACTTAATAAATGTTTGTTGCGTAATTCTTCTGGGGAAGCAAAAGGTCTCTCAGATATAATAAGCTAAACCATAATCCCTGCACGGAAAACGCACTATGTACGACCATTAAAAAAAAAAACACGAAAAGAACTGAAACACAACGGGAAAGAAAAACCCAAAAAAACAGATTATTAACTTTAAAGTAGAAGTTCGTAAAACAAAAGATAGACAGGTTATATACTATAAAACCTAACAAGTTCACCAACACATAATCTATTGAAACTAAGAAACTCTTGAAAACTTGCACATTTAATCTTCAATCAATGTAATCATGTGTACCTTATTAATCAAATAACATTATATTTTATATCGTTTTAATCACAAACGTGTAAATAGCAACTTTACAAATCTATCCATCACTCCTTAAATTTTTCCAAGCCATATCTCTTAATAACATATCACACATGTTATAATTCTCTCTTAGTCTACTACTCTGATCACTATCGTAATAATTTAACATAAGTTTGCATAAACCTAGTCTAATCAATCATAACTGGCAAATGACACATCTATAAATGAGGCTTAGACGTAAACACAAATGTTGTTAAATTCATTACAAACTTCGTACATTTAACAAAAGAAGGACAAATAACTACAAATCTCAATTTTACACTTATCCTCGTATCCTAAATACTCCATTCTCAATGCCTCTTCTCTCGTCCTCAGTCGAATAATGCGTCAAACGATTCTCATTTACATAGGTTTTTACACCAAACATAATCAAAAATTAACAAAATTTATTAAGCTCTGACATTAATAAACATAGAATAAATATAAGTTCTTTGAATAAAATATCAACAAGTAATAAGGCCGAGTAATAGTATTTTAACTGAATTTAAAAAAGCAATTAAATCGTAAATATCAGTATAAATCAAACTCATCCCCATATATGAAATACCCTCACTGCATGATCTCCAACTATCCGTCCCACCATACAGCTGTGGATCGTATTGAATACATATTGATTCAAAGGTCATAATTTTCGAGGAGTAATATTTTCGATATTATACAAATATTGAGGTTAAACCATAACATCAAATAAAAATTAAAGTCTATTATATAACTATAACTAATCTTTACGAATATATATGCTTAACCAACAGTTTTAGCATCAATAAAAGCAACAAATCATAAACCGCGACTAGGAATCATAATATGTACAAATGCAAACGCTAACAACCTACTGACGTAATGAAATTAATCGCTAGCTAACATCTGATAAAAATTTACCCTACTGGAGGTCAATAGGTAAATGTAAGCCTAACTATAGGTCATACAATAACTCTACATATGTTCCCACTTTTTCGAGCAATATATGACAAACCAGGTAAAGCCGTATTATTCTATCAAATAATGTCACCTTAACATAAGTGAACCAATATGTTCATATATCAAAAGATGCCATCATCTGAACTATGAAATTGACACCTATCTTCATCAAAAGTCGTCACTTCGTTTCCGAGTATTAGACATCATTGGTGACCTAATGAATAAATCTGTAAGACATTAAGCAAAAGTCTATCGGGCAAACTAAATCACGCATTACTTGGTGAGCGTCCAAAGGCCAAAAAAACTTAACGTAAGCTAAAACTTTTCCATGCGAACCCCCACACTCCTCCAAAAAAATCCTACGGTCATCGAGTCGAGTTAAGCTACAGAGTAACTAGATATCTTACAGAAAACTAATCATTATCTTTCCTAACAAAATTCAGTGTTATTTCCAATTGTCATAGTAATATTTAACATAAATTTATTGTTACCTAAATTTACGGACCATAACCAACAGTTTCTTCATTAAACCAAAGTAGTGATAAGCAACCAGCATTATCCCAGCTCATATTCCAATGTCTTCTCCCAAGAGGAGAACAAACCCAAGTGGGCAGATGCCGCCCTTGAAAGGGCTAGTGAAGGACCTGACGGAGGTGGGGATCACTTCCGAGAAGGGGTGAAATGCCGGGCTTACCCCCTCCGAAGGACGGGGTAAGGCACTGCAGCCCGAAGGGGTGAGGCCCCAAAGCCCAACGATGTGTCCAATTTATATTTAATTCGTAAACCGAATGGACGACTTGCTAGCATTGCTTGTATTCTTGCAGAGGGTCAAATATATTAGTAATTCGCATCACTTTATGCTAATAGAGAGTCTATAAAAATCAATTTTCATAGTTTAAGAGTTGGTATTTTCTGAAAGGAAGCGTCGGAAGTCCTAAAAAGAAGATAAGCCTAAAAACACTTCTTTATTCTGTCCTTGACTACTCGTTTAGGTATTATGGGTTAGGTATGGTTATGGACACAATTTTTTGTGATTAAACTGTTACTGGTGTCATCGTAAGAATTAAAAACGTTTAATATGTTAGAAGACATTCTTGAAAAAAAGTATAAATAGCACGGGTGACGTTTTGTTTGATGTAATTGTCTAGTATACTTAACCGTGTTCCTTAATGGTGGAACTTTCTGTTTAATGACTAACAGGATTATTTTGGTTCGGTGTAAAGGCCTTTGTGTTGGTGTTCCGTTGTACATTATCAATAAATTATTCACTACGTTCAATCGACCTGCCTGCATATTGTTTAGCCCTCTCTTATTTAATGTGAAAACATTGTTATGTAGCATATACGCTGGTTACTTAGTATATAAAAGAAACTCAGTGGGAACTTTGCCCTAAATGTATATGAGCTAGTTATATTTTGACGTGAGTGAAGTTGTGTTAAGGTTTGTCTTTGTACACTACTACTTTAGTTCCATAGAGTTAACGCTAATTTGGTCACCAGTTTTTTATTAGAAATAGGGGAATAAATTTATTTACGAATTTAAGAAGAAGTATATGTTCGTTTGAAATTAAATATATAATCTTAATTGCGTGATTAAATTTTTGAGTTTACAATGTCACATACAGCTCTGCATTTCTAAGTGTAAGATTAACGTTAAATGTTAGAGATCAGTGCTGAAAGTCTAAGATTAGGTTACGGTTTGTAACCATGTATAGGTTGTACTTACTGTGTTAAGTTGGAATTCTGTTAATGTTAACAGTTCTATTGTGAGCGCGAAAGTTGGTGTTAACGGTTTGTCTTTGATGCATACTCATTCTTAAAGTTCATAGTTAAGCAGTAGTTAATCGATTCAGCCTATGTTAGTTTTTATTGGTGGGGAAACTTTATTTTATTGTTAGAGTATATTTGTTGTAATCAGTATGATAATCGGACACGGGTTGAGAGAACATTTTTGCCTAAATATTCAGTGTGTTAGTGTAAGAGATTACGACGTCAAATGAATTTGGTTAGAAGATTAATTCCCTTGGAAAAGAAGAAGATTAGGTTACGCTTTTATGTGTTGCAATGGCGTTAATGAGTTAGTTACTTTACATGATCTGTTTAAGTCCTTTGTGGACACTTTGTTCATAAATGTATATACTGAGCAACTTCCTTAACGCTTAAGATGTGGTTAGGTTTGTTGTAGAGGTATCATTATATTCTCTTCACTAGTTCAGTTTTGAATGGCTACTGTTAGCTTATTAAATGTGAAAACTTTGTTACGTTTAGAGTAATACTCTTGGTTCGTGATGATAACTTACACCGGTTGTGTAAATTTTTTGTTAAATAGATGTACCATGTTATGCATTTGTAAAAAGATGAGACTCGCTGATAGTAATGTTAGAAAGAAAGAAATGTGAATAGGTTTGCGTGCCTTTTGTTGCTTTGTGTAAGTTACTTCAGCTGCTGCTAAAGTTGGAACTTTGTTAAGTGTTGACTTGCTTATTCACTCTTCGTTTACGCGCTGTGATCTGGTTTGTCTTTGTCATTATTGTGTCTTATTTCATGTTTCATACACCACTTTGCTGGTGTTACCGCTTTATTGACGTGAATACCTTTATTATGTTTAGAGTATAAAGGAATCTCATTGATGATCTGTAATGATCGATAAATTAAACAGCAAGTTCAGGGTTGGGTGTTAGTGGATAAAGATATAGCTATAAGTTCAGACTAATATTTTACTCAGAATGTTAGTTGGGAGATTTTGTAATTATACATTTCTCACGAGTTATGGATGCAAAATTTAAGTAGATAATGCTGAAAAAGTAGAATGAGGCTCTACGTTATTTTTGTCTCATTGGCATGATAATATTTACTTTAAAGTAGCTTAGCGAGTGATATGCGTACTTTTTGTTAATTGATTATCTTGACTTTGCGGCTCATTCCTGCTATAAGATGTGTTATGGACTATTTTTGTTGTTCACGTTAACATATATTAGTTCTTAGTGCAGTGTTGAATGCTATGTAGCTTTTATAAAATGTGAAACTTAGTTGTACAGATTGTTACAGAGGTATATCTCATTGGATGCTGGTATGATAATTACAACATGGTATTGTAATTTCAGTTGTTTTAGTAAATGTTTACGTTGATGTTAATGGTGCAATATCAAGTGATAAGTTAGAAAAAGTGTGAATAAGGAATTGCATAATTTGTATGATACTATAGATATTGAGTATAATCCTATACCTCACCCTACTGTAAAAAGAAAATTGGGGACTTTTGTGTTAACGAATAATCTAGCAGTTTATTCATCGTATTTAACAGATGTGGCATAAGGTTTGTTGTCGTTGAGTGGGTATAGTTCATTAGTTGCGATGATGGACTAAGTAAGCATTGTATTAATGTGGAAATACTATGTATACGTTCAATCTCGACTCTTCTGTAAGATCAGAACATATATTTAAGATTTAGTATTTTTTCTTATGTAACTAAGAACTTGATTATGTTATCTAATTATCCAAATAATAACTGCGAAAAATGTGACTTGAATCCATAGATCAAATAGATCAATAAGATTCAAAGAATGGATAGGAAGGGGGAGCTGGATGGTAGTTGGCATCGGTGTTCTGATTTACTTCCATAGGATTTACTTGATTTTATGGTATGTAAAACGTTAAAATTTATGTAAAATTTGAAAACTTAATCAAATTGATCAATAGATCAACGTTATCACAGATGGTCAGGAGGGTAGGTGGATAGTGGTTTGATTTACTGATTTACTGCTTTAGGGTATGTAAAACGTTACAGTTTTTGTAAAAAAATTGAACTTATAATCAATATAGATCAATAGATCACAGAGTGGTATCAGGAGGGAGTTGGAGTAGTGGTTTGGATTTAGTGATTTAACTGGCTTTGGTATGTTAAAAACTTCACGTAAATTGTAAGTTAGAACAAAAAAATAGGAAAATTTTATTTTAAATTTTATTTATTTATTTTATTTAGTTTTTTTCCTTAATGGTTCTGAAACCATTATTTTCGAAAATTCTCAGAAATACAATTACACACCTATATACAGACACCAACATTGTTGTTATAAACGAAATGTTTATTAATCTAAGCACCGCAGCGGCCCTCCAGCACCGTTGCCAGGAGCCATCTCCCTCAAAATCAATAGCCTGAAGTTCTTTCTAGAAACTCAAACTCGATCCTCTCACCAATTTCAGTTTTATATAACGTCAATTTAATTATTTTTAATGGGGTGGGTTCCCTTGCCATTCGGGGGGGATCCATGGGATGTACGTAAACGGTCGTATACGCGAAAGAGTACTCCATCATCGTACACCTAGCTACCAAATTTAATCGACGATACGTTTGATCTAACTTATAATAAACTTATATAGATTATATTGTCGGAGGCCAGGGTGCGCGTGCGGGCGGTGTGGACGGGGGGGTGGGCGCGACGGTGCAGTGCACAAGTGCAGTGAGCGGACTCGAGATCGGGCTGAGCATGCGCAAAAGGGTTTAAAAAAAAATACAACTCAGAATGGATTACCCCTTTCTAGAGGGGCATCCACTTCTTCCGTGTAATAATAAATAATATATAATATGTGTTTCTGTTTGTGTAGTGTTATGTGCGCCTGGCGCCTCTCCTCGCGCTGCTGTGACGTGAGAATCTCGTCTAACGACGAAGATTACGTCATCCCGCTCGAACCTAACTCTTCGTTAGGCCTAATCGTTGAGCTCTCAGACCCCACATAGCTTTAAGCGCAATATCTAACGTTCCACCTCGGGGGCCGACCCCCCTCTATAATACACTTCCTAACCGACTTGAAATTATACAAGTGCGGATTCGAAAGCTTATCTCCATAGCAGAGAGTTTATATTCCAAGTTTCAGCAGCCTATATCGTCTTAATTACCTTTTTGCGAAATCGCTGCTTATCGCAGGCCGGACGTCGCCAGCAAATAATAAATCGAATATAAAGAGATATAAGATATAATAATAAAATATGAATAATAAATATAATATGTTGAAATACTATGATAATAATAATAATATAAGTATATAATAAATAATAAAATAATAATAGAGAGATAATAATGAGAGTGACGCAAAACTTCAAAGACTGAAACAGATTCATTCATTCGCTATGGCTAATGATGCGAAGTCGGAGCGGAGTAGCAACTGCGCCCGTGACCCGGAGTTAAAGAATACCGCGGGACCGGAGGAGCCGGAGCCAAGCCGCGTCGGAGCCGGGCAGCGGAGCCGGCAGTCAGGAGTGCCAATAAAAAAAAACAAAAAAAACGATCCCATACAGGGATCGTTTTTTCGACGCGATTTCGATTCTCTTCCCGAGAATCGAAATCTTCGTAATAATAAATACATTCATAATAATAAAATAATACATAATACACAAAATCAAATGACAGAAAAAACAAATCAATGACTAAACAACACAGACAAACCTTCGGGGTTGTCTGTTTGTCAGGATGAACACCCTTCGGGCTGTCAATCCTCCACAAGTAAAGACTAAATATAATCTCTATTCCTATCATATCGAAAATAAGGATTGCTCTCGGAACTTGTTAGGAACTACATACTTCTAAAATTCTCATTCACTCTCTGGGAAGAACCCAGAAATGTAGCATAAAAGTAAATTGTTTTTAAAAATATAAAACCACAGGTCATACAGTGACAAAGTTAGAACCTGTTTAAAAATTTTTGTAAATAAATAAACTTCCTAAGTTCATATTTTATTAACCCGATGAAAATATCTTTATCGAGATCTTTCACCGCGAAGAAAATATACTCTTGGTAAATATTTAGTTTGGATTGTTAACATCTCGAATGTTTGGGTCATACAAGTATATTTTTACGAAATTAATATAATATTAAGTATACACTAGAGTATAATTGAATATATTAGATTTATATTATATAAATAAATAATATATAATAATACTATATACTATATAAACATATCAATAAATAATATATATATATATAAATCTACCTTTTAACGTGCGTTTAAATTTCCCCTTTTCAGAGCCAAAAATCGACTTTTTTAAGGCTGGAATTCTCCACACCAGCTGCGACACCATAAATCTGTGTTCGCAGTCGAGTTTTAATTCATCGCCCTTTCTACGTAGTATATAAACTCCAACTGCTCACGCGCGAAATTGGGGATACAGCGTCCTCTCGTATAAGAGCTCGGCAGAGTCCATACGTCTATCGTCTGCTCCCACGAAGCGTTAATATATATATTATATACTTTATATATTACTCTATATATATAGTATATATTAGTATATTTATATTATAATTTGTAGAAATTAATATTAGTATATGTAGTTATATATTTTAATGAATCTGATTAGTTATTATATAGTATTATATATAAATATACGTTATATAATAATTACTTATATATATTTTTTATAATATTATTATTAATAATATATTATTATATAATATGAAAAAAATACAGAACAAAAACTGTTTGCGGATTTCCTTTACTTAATAGATGGTAGTTTTGCATGCTCCTTCCAAAAGAAATACCTCAATTATTTGAAACGTAATCTAATTAGATTAGGGGTCAAACTGATCCAATACAATGCGTTTGTAATTGTGCAGGTCACAGGACCAAGGGAAGTGGGGGTAATGGAAAAAGAAAGAGAGTTCCAGAGTTTCCAGTTCTTAGGATGAGTACATGTGGGAGGAACATAGTTATTAAAACATAGTTGAAAATTAAATCTGGGGTCAGCGGAGTTTTACTATGTTGCGAAAGAAACAGTTATTACAAACTCTCCTTGGACAGAGGATATTGTGATCAGCGTGAGATTTTATGAATAGATAAAATCGAAAAGTCGCTACGGCCTTGCCGACTTTCAGCCTCCGATGCTTTCCGAAAGAGCCGCGTGAATGGAACAACCCTAGACATGTGATGCATTATCTACTTAAGTACAAACAATCCCCCAAAAACAAAACAAACAACTGGGTTGTGTAAAAAAAGATCTGAAGGGATCTCCCAATACCCACCGTTTTAGAAGCTTGCTTAGTAAGAAATAGCCAATGTGATTCTTGTAAGAAAGCTCATGATTTACGGATCTATATCAAGAAAATTAATTGCCACAATTCATTATTATTTTTTAGGGTCATACTCTCCTTCACCGCATTCCCGCTCGACCCCCTTCTTTATTCCCCTCTAGCTGCAGTCCTTTAAACTTTGGCATCCCCTTCCTATTCTTCTCTCTCCGAGGCAATAACTCACTGGATGGCACAGCGTCTCTTGCTTTCCAAGTTTCCTCCTTCGGGTTTCTCCTTACTTTGCCAATAATTATCTTCAAGTGGTTCATTTCTATTCGTTCAAGTATCTGGTTGTTGTTGTAGGGTGGCCTTCCTCCTCTTCTCTTCCCATCAGTCAATAGTTTTTGTTCCTCATGGTTCTATCTTATTTCCCCTACTTATTCCTTTTTCATTGACCACTTCTCAGCAGTTAAACCCGCCATCCATTCATAAGGTGGATGACTCGGCTCTCATTCTCAAATCTGGCTAACAAACTATTGCATCTAGATTTTGTCTCTCTGCTTCAATCTTTCTAAATTCTATTCTTGGCTTGCTATCTTGCATATTACTTGCTTTTTATTTTGATTATACTTACTAATATTAATTTTACTTTTTTATTTTCATTTTTATATAAGTTATTTTATTAATTTTAATTCAATTTTTTATTTTTACTTAATCCACATTTAAACTTAATAAATAATTAGTAAACGCTATGTTTAGATTTTGAACTTACATTTCTTAGTCATAGGCGATTAATGATATCCGCTATCTGCATAAAAACATCATCAGTATCCGTGGATTCGAATGCGGTTGCAGATATAAAAAAAAGACACAGATATCCGCAAATGCGGATGCGGACGCGGATATCCAGTTCTAATATATCATAATAATAATAATAATAATAATATAATAATAATAATATAAATAATTATAATTTTTTAATAATATAATAATATAATAATAATATAAGATAATAATAATATAATAATAATAATAATAATAATAATAATAATAATAATAATAATAATAATAATAATAATAATAATAATAATAATAATAATAATAATAATAATAATAGTGAAAAATGAAACTGTAAATATAAGACCTACTCTTCCTTATATTCATGGTTTCCCTTTATCAAGCATTTGAAATAACATTGGTTGGGACTTGGGACTTTCTAAATAAGTTCAACCTCCCTATCAATTTTGTCACTTCATCATATCCTAAGAACATAGTATTGCAAATTTGATAATGTTCTTATAATCTTATCTCCTCTCTTATCGTCCAAAGTTAATCTTCCAAAAAAGATATAATAGTAATAATAATATTTCATTCATTCATTAGATTTATTCAGATAGAGGAAAATTACAAATTTGAATTATTTTAATAATACAAGTTCTTTTCACATTTCCATAGTTAAATATTTATAATACAATCAAAATTTTAATATAGCTTAAAATCTTATACTACAACACGATTATTTTCCTTATTAAATCAAAATAATGGTGAACAAATGCTGTACTGCCTAACCCCCATACATAATACCACTATTAATGAATATCCACAATAATTGGTAATAACGTAAAATGATACTTTAAGTAATAATAATAACAATAGCAGCAATAAGTTTCATAATTGCTAATGATAATTATAAGTAAAAACAGCAGTAATAAAAATAGTATAATAATAATAATAATAATAATAATAATAATAATAATAATAATAATAATAATAATAATAATAATAATAATAATAATAATAATAATAATAATAATAAAATAATAAAATAATAATAAAATAATAATAATAATAATAATAATAATAATTCCATGTTCCCGAGTCTGACTGTATGTCGACGTATATTGGTTACACGACTAACAATTAACAGATAGGGCATACCAGCACCTCTTTAAACCCATGAACAAATACATGAACATTTATTCACTGAGCATAACAAGACAACTGTACCTGACATATCAAAGTCATTTAAACTTTTACACTCTTTATGCGAAGCCCAAAAACTAAAATAGCTGAGCTACTACAATAAGACGATTAAACCAGACAGTAACAGAAAGTTTACGTAATGTGCCCCTTAGATTAAATATAATATAAAATGATACCTAAAATTTAATAATTTAGAATCTTTTTTTTGTTTAAAAATAATTCATTCATTTGGTTAGAATCGAAACTCTGAAGGTCTCCGAGGTTACGGACGAAACCGCTCAGGAACTAATAAAATATAAATATATTCCACAAAAATTTGCGAATTTTTTCTTGTAATAGTTGTTAGTTTTTAAGAAAATTAAATGGAAAATTAGAAGAAAATTTTTCGTGAAATTTGAAAGACTAAAAGTAAACATAATAATATAATAATAAATATAATCTAAGTACATAATAATAATAATAATAAAATAATAATTAATAATAATAAATAATAATAATAATAATAATATAATAAATAATAATAATAATAATAATAATAAAATACTTTCATTCTGTCAACGTTACTAACATATTGCAGCTTCGTTCTATTAAATATAACAATTTAATATAAAAATACATTGACCACGAAAATGGGCTTCTGAGAGAAGGGACGTTTTCGTTCTTTGAGACAATGGAGTATTTTACTTTGCTCCATATTGAATTTAATATTTCAATAGAAAAATCATTAATTATAAAGTTTATATAATTTAATATAAACTTAATAGTAAGCTAGTCTATTTTCTTACTACTACTACTACTACTACTACTACTACTATACTAACGGAAATCTAGTACTACTACACTCACTACTACTGCTACACTATACTACTACTACTACTAAATAATAATAATAATAATAATAAATATAATAATATAATAAATAAATAATAATATATAATAATAATAATAATAACGTAAAGAGCTAACTAGGCAAATATTTAAATACTAAATAAATGGCGAAATCAATAATAAAAGTAAATTAAAATCTAGAATAAATAATAATAATAATAATAATAATAATAATAATAATAATAATAATAATAATAATTAAAAGTAACTAATAGACTAAATAATAATAATAATAATAAATAATAATAACAATATAATAATAACAATAATATTAATAATAATAATACTATAATAATAATAATAATAATAATAATAAATAATAATAATGAATAATAATATAATGATAAAATAATGATTAATAATAATAATAATAATAATAATAATAATAATAATAATATAATAATAATAACTAATAATAATAATAATAATAATAATAATAATAATAACATTACTAACAACAACAACAACAACAACACACAAACAACAACAACAACAACGAACAAACAACAACACAACACACAACAACAACAACAACACAACACAACACAACTAACAACAAAACAACAACAACAACAACAACAACAACAACAATAATAATAATAATATAATAATAATATAAAATAATAATAATAACAATACAATAACAATACAATAATAATAATAATAATAATATAATAAATAAAATAATAAATAATAATAATATAATAATAATAATAATAATAATAATAATAAATAATATACTAATAATATATATAATAATAATAATAATAAAAGAGCTTACAAAGCCTTTTTCCAATTTTCTAAATGTATCAACCGCTTCATGATTCTTTTTAAGAACTATTCTAGAATAGAAATGAAGACAGTTTTCTTAAGGGGGCGTTTAATCTAATATTTCGCCTGGACACTTCTGGCATCATCAGAGACAAGTTCTAGACTAATTGATAAGACAAAATAAATGTTCTTTAAATATAAATGTGATGTAACAAATTAAAATATTGATAACTAGCGATAAATCTAAAATCTAAATCTAAAAGCTGATATAAAATTTCCAAATAATAATAATAATAATAATAATAAATAATAATGAATAATAATAATAATAATAATAATAATAATAATAATAATAATAATAATAATTATTAATATTATATAATAATAATAATAATAATAATAATAATAATAGAAATTTATAACAGACAATATAATAATAATAATATAATAATAATAATAATAATAATAATAATAATAATAATAATAATAGAAAAAAAATACTTGTAATATAATAAAATAATAATATAATAATAATAATAATAATAATAATATAGTATAATAATATTAATAATAATAATAATAATAATAATAATAATAATAATAATAATAATAATAATAATAATAATAATAATAATAATAATAATAATAATAATAATAATAATAATAATAATAATAATAATAATAATAATAATAGTTAAAATAAACTTGACATCGACCTAATATTATAACTAATAAGAACAATAGTAATTATAATAATTTCTCATTTTCTCAATATCTCGAAAACTTTATTCAAGTTATGAACAATACATTTAAATGTTTTACAATATATATAAAGGAGGTCCAATACTACTAAATACATCTAATTAAATAAAAATTGTCCACTGCTCTGAAAAGTGAGCTGCTGGAGAACCACAGTTGTTTCATTCGAGACCCAATAATTAATTAATACAGACCTAAAAATTTAATGCTTATAATGTTAATTATAATTCATAACAACCAATAATAACAATAATTATAGTAATAATTCTGATAAGGTAATTAGTTTAATAATTATTACAAATAATTAAGTAGAATACTAGCAGAAACAAAGTGATTTAATAATAATAATAATAATAATAAAAAATAAATAAAAGAAAACAAAAGAAAAAATAAAGATAAGATAAATAACAAATATAAAAAATTATAAAAAAAACTTTATGCTTTTTTTACAATAGTATTTGAAAGCAAAGTATTCATCAAATGTTTCATATCTAGATTTTAATATAGGAGACATACTAATCGAAAATAGATCCACTACAGAAAAATTAAATCGTATTGGACCTAGTAGGCGAATCGAAGTTGGATCAAAAATTAAAAAGATAGTATTGTACTTTGCCGTAAAAGATTAAAACTTCTTGATCGTTAGTTATAAAAATTTGAATTTCCAAATTTACATTTCTAAATCTTGTAAAATATAATAACCTATAACTGTGTGTCGTAGGGATTTCTTTTTGTCATATAAACTAAATTAAACAGAGTAAAATACCGTGAATAAATTAGGTTGAGTCCATGAATAAAGTTTGATATGAAGTATATAATCAAATGTTAAATTTGCCTCATCTCTCTCTCTCTATCTCTAGCTCTCTCGTCTTCTCTCTTCTCTTAAAGCAGAACAGTCATTAAACCTGTTCATAAACGCATGTCCTCTCCTCTCTCCTCTCTCTCTCATCCCCCTAATATTTCTCCCTCTCTCATCTCTGTACTCTCACTCTCTCTCTCTCGCTCTTCTCTTACATCTTGCACCTAATGTGCTTTTTAATTGGGCCGTGTTCTTGCTAACTTTACCATGTCAGAGATAATGAAACCCGAGTGCCGATTTTAAATCTGAGTTGGTCGAAAAGTTTGAAATTAGTTTATTCTTAAAAAGCGTCTTTTGCAATATTTGGTTGAAGTTAAGTAGAAATAGAAAAAGATCAGAACCCAAGGCTAAGAATAATAGAACTGAAGGGCTTAGTTTACCGCCACCAACAGATCACGAGTAGTTCTCATTATTTTTCAAAGCATTACACATTGTATATTACCTTTTCTTATAAAAAGAACCATTAAGAAAGTCAAAAGTAGATGAATAAAATAGTATAAAGTCTAGTATATATTTATAAAAGTATAACTATATATATATATATATATTATTAATATATATTAATATATATATAAGAATATAATTATAATAAACATAATAATACTAAAGTATATAATATATATTTATAGTATACCCATTACTTAAATATACTACCCTTATTTCCTATATAATAGTGATGTTATATATATATATATATATGTATATAGTCAGCTAATATACATCCTCTATTTGTATTATATATACCTGCTATACCATTATACTAGCTATTCTTAATATATAGTAGATACTTAATATATGTAATATATGTTATATCATAATAGTATATATATAGATATGTATATAAAATATATAAATATGTGCTAATTTTATATATCATAATCAAATTAAATTTTGAAATAATAGTATTATATAGTTATTAAATATTATATATATATATATATATATAGTATATATAATATGACTAATATAGTAATAGAATTAAATAAGTATGTATTCAAAGTAATGCATGTAATGTATATAATTGTAAAAAAAAAAGAAAGCCATTATTTTACTTAACACCACATTAATGTAACCCTTTCCTTTAATCCAAAATACCATACCCAATAAACATAACACTCTCCCAAGAATACAGTGGAACCAGAGAGCACCTCTAAATATGCTGCAACCTTAATATATCAAAGACTTCCAAATCTAGATATTCCAACAAAAAAGTTAATGGAAATCAAAACCCTAATAAAAAAAATAAACACAATTAAAGAATAGTAATAATAAAAACAACTAAAAAGTAATTAAAAAACAAAAATATAAAAAAACCATATATGTTTCCAATTAATATTGTCCCAATTTCCTCATTATGAGTAAACCATATCAAACATACAGTTATTAAGAGACAGAAGTGTCCAGAGTTTAAAAACTGATAGTCCCGGAGAGTAAAGCAGAAAAATTAAAGCTAAAGGTAGCCACATAGATGTTGGCCCCAGAAAGTATTGAAAGCTCGTATGTCTTCTACAAATCCCGTCGTATGGAGAATTATGACTTATGTTTAGAAAAGTCTCCCGGAAATGTGTAATGGCAGCAAACCGTAAATATAGAGCTAAATAAATAAAAGTAAAAGCAGGAAAAGTTTTAAAACAGTAAAGCTAGGTAATAAATAAGTATAAAGCAGTTAAAGTCTAATGTAATAAACAATAAATATATATACATAACTAATCCCCCCTAGGTGTTATAGCGTAACACTACTCTATAGTTTTATCGACTTATTAACTGCCTTTTTTAATAGTTATGTAATATGATAATGTGAGTGATTTAAATAAAGTACTAGTATAAGTAGATAACAGTAGAGTATTAACAGCAAGTGATATAATGAGCAAGAAGAATCGTAATTAAGACCTAGATTAAATAAGCAGAGAGAATAAAATAAGTAAGAGGTGAAGTGACTTAATCAGCATCCCTAAAGCAGAAATGTGGTATAAGCCCTCAGAGTTTGAAAATATCCCAGCCTTATAGACACAGTGCCAATATCATAATACCGCACCTTAAGCCAGAAAGAATCAAGTTAATAAAAGTCCCTCCCAAAACAGCAACTTACATATAAATATGTGTAAATATCCCGTAAACTGCATATAACTGGCTTAAATAAATGTAATGTAAGAGCATGCTGATTATAAATGTATTTGTTTTATAGTAAACATTTCGTTAATCAAATATTGTAGTTAAAATATAAAATGTTTATATATATCAGTAACACTCCTGAATTTTTTTTTAAATCTTCTAACTAATTACAAATTATATTAATTTATTATTAAAAATAATTGATAATTATATAAGTTCTTAAAAAGGATATATGTATAAATAAACTAATTAGCATTAATATTAAAAATATATGTTTTATATAATATAATAGGTCTATGTAATGATTATAACTCAGTTTATTAGTATAAGTTCGTGCAATAATGTTATTTTATATTAAAATAATGTTTAAAGAGATAATAAATATAATTGATATTGACTACTAATTATGTATATATGAATAAGAAATCTTGAATTATGTTAGTAAGTATATAAAATTAAATATAACTGCAACACCACAACCTGAACCCTACACCACCATATTATAATAGTATTTAATATATTTTTGCATATTACTGTGACGCTATAGGGTAATAATGTCTTGACGGGAAATATATGCGTCTGCGGACCGCAACTCGCTTGACGGCGTTACGCTCGGAAAATATATTGCTACCTGCTCAGGTGCTGATATCTCTCGACTATTTATTTATAAGTGCGGTATGCGGGTACGCGGAAATATTGCTGCCTGCTGTGATAGCGTGCCTTGCTAGGCTCAGGATAAACTCTATAATATTATATAATATATCCTCCCCCAGGTTGAGCGCGGCCGGGTCGCACCTCTAGGGCCCCGAGAGAGGCATCACCCCAAATTCCTACCAGAAGATTGGAGAAGGAAATGGCATTGGTAACCCTTTGCGCGGGCGCTACCCGCTGTGACCGCTCACTGAGTTGTGAGAAGTAGCTTCCCTGATGAGGCCCCTCCGATGATACGCGGAATGATCCCGTTTATAGAAACGTTCTGTTCTCTATTAATCCATGAGGTAGGAGGCCTGAAGAAAAACGAAAAAGATCAATCCAGAAATGAATGATGGTTCATCAGAGATGTCTATAATTGAATCTATTCTCACACCCAGTTAGTAGCGATAAAATCCTAAGGTGATGACTTCATTGCTCTAAAAGCCCTGAGATTGTGCAATCCAATAATTACTCGAGATTAGTCTAGATGCGAGTCTCAAGAAGGTATTATAAAATACGGGTATACAAAAAGGAATGAACTGTGCAACGTTCAATAAAAGTATGCACGAGGTTCTCATCAAAGAGATTATATGCAACCACCCTTCAGAAAGTTAGACGGTTGAAAAATTTCCTGAGAATGCTAAGAACATAATTAGCAATGCATGAATTGTAATGGCGCAAAGATATCATAATGGCATGAAAGCATATACCGCACCAGTGCTGACGACACCTTAGGCGACTCGCTCTGTAGATAAGCATGTGTAGTGATTGCCATAATAAGATGGCATGAGCGAATCACAATGCTGAGCATTAATGCTGAGGCAGTCTCAACAAAAAATTTTATCACAGGCGTAGTGTAGATCGTGCAAGCTTGTACCCCGAATAAGTGAGAGGACCTATAAAACCATTATATCGTGAACTGGTATACGCGGTGAGTATGTGATTCGATTAACTCCCATAGAAAAGGCTGTAAGTGTCATAGTATGTTATAAGATAGCAAAGGTGCTCCCCTTGCTTGAAACTCCAAACTGGGTATGAAGTGTGGATAAGATTCGCAGTAGGGACATCCTTATAAGTTGAGGTAACATCCTATAGAAATAATCTCGTTAATAGTGACAGTGAGTAAAGCAGTGAATGTGCAATTCCTCATCATAGCGAGATTGTAAGATTATAACATCCACCCAAAGTGCGCAGTGACACAATTACAAATTATCATAGAGTACTCTTTAAGGGAGGCCCTCAGAAGACATAACCATAGTTATCAATGTGTGCGTGCGGTCGTCGAACTCAGGGGAGTATGGTATATGAGTTGATGAGGTCTGGGAGTGAATTATAGTCAAAGTAGAGAAGGTTAAGAAGCTGAGGTCTTATTAGCTCAGTGGCACTAGGCCTAGATTGTGGCAAACACAAAATCTCTTATTCCTTTTAATATAACTATGGGTCAACGGTGAATGTAGCAAGTTCTCAGAGGGCACTCATCTTACCTACTTCCTCCAAGGCCACCCCATCTATACCGTAGGCAACTCTACATTCTGTCTTTTACATTGGTCACTTAGGAGCCAATGATGAGGGTGTCTCAGTTATCAGCACTATTGCACACTGCAATATGATAATCACCGGAATAACACCCCGATTCATACATCATTGACCGCTATAATTAGAAAGAAGGAGTTCAGCGGGAATTACTAACAAACATTCCTGAGGACTGAACACCACTTTTAGTTCATATATTTCTAATAGAGATAATACGTGTCTGATTATATGTCATAACAAACACAAACACTACAAACAATCAAGCGCAGAAACATTCCCTTGAACGACTGGAACGGAATTTAAGAAGAAGTTTGTACAAACAAGAGATTGGGATACTTAACCGTAAAGTGAATTAGGGAATTATATGAAGATATAAAAGAGCTTCTGATATTACTCCTATTATACCCGAAAAGCCTCTCGCATTCAATATGTCTAGCGTATGGCAAGGATTCTACCGAAATTTGCCGAAAGAGCATGAGGGACCAGAGTCAGAGGAGAGAGAAGAGAGAGAGTAGAGAGAGAAGAGAGAGAGGAGAGGTAGAGAGAGAGAGAGACGTGGTGGAGAGAGAGAGAGAGATGGAGGCAGTCAGAAGAGAGAGAGAATCGTCAGCTTTAGAGCTCTCCTAACAGAACTCTATTGATAGGCCCACCATCTGATATAGTGGATGAAAAAGGTATTAAGATGTTTTTAGAATGCTTTCTCTCTCAATACAAAAAATTTTAGAGTTGAACAGAAATTGAGAGCGATTATGAATACGATAAGTTGGATTGTTGAACATGGTTCCCCCTTCTTCAGCAAAGGCTTAATGAATGCACGCTTCATGCAGGAAAGAAAGGTTAATGTTGATAAGCAGTGAGGAACCAGTTTATCCGAGCAGGTTGGAAGCTCAGAAGAACAAGTTTTGAGTATCTTCATCACTGTTCGTCTTCTTGGTGTTAAGACTGCAAGCGCGATAGTACCATACACTCATATTAAAAAATTAATTGGATGCGAGGCGGCATTAAGAGACCGGCGACGTAAGCTCGTGGAATTCGTGAATGAAGAGCGGAAATAAAAAGCGTCCGAGAAAAAAATTTTGAGAAAAAAACCATTACCACTGTGTGTAGGTCAGAACGGTACTCGACAAGCACAGATATAACAAGTCAGAGTACAAGAGTGGAATCGCGGAAGAAGAAGATGAGGAAAGTTACTTAGTTGACATTTGTATAATTCGGAAAAGTCAAAAGTGTGTTGGAGGTTGAGAGGAACCAGAATAGGTATTGTGTGTCGATTTTCTACGATAAATTTTTTTTAGGGTTTCCAAGAGTTGATTTTTTGTCATTCCGGGATGAAACATTTAAAAGCTAGAGTTTAAGGATTTGAAGATGTCATTAATTTCTGAAAAAAAAAATATGGATTATCAGTTTTAGTTCTAGAGAAAAAAATATAACGTATCCCTAAATATATATATATATATATATATATATATATATATATATATATTATATATATATATATTATATATAATATGGACATTTGTGTGTGATTTTAGCTATGACGCTATAAATATGTACGTTTGTACGTTGTATGTATGTTAATATGTACAGTTGTGTGTGCAATTGTACGCTATGTTATCATATTATATATAATATAATATATATATATATCGTAGGGTAAATTATTAAATTTGATTATATATATAATTGTCTATATATATATTATATATATATATATTACATATATATATATAAGTATGTTAATATATATAAAGTGTAATGTTATTATAATATTATAATATAAGGTTATTAGTCCGTGTTAGTATATATATGAATAGGCAAGAAACACTCTAAACACATACGAATACAATCCTTTTATAATATATAATACGTACCTATTTATTTGTATGAAAAATTTAATTTTCTTACATAAAGACTTAATTTTTTTAAAAGCACATTCCAATTGAGTAGTATTTTCTTAGGCCTACCATTTGTTTAATAGTTAGAAGCTGTGGGTTTTATAAGATTGATAGTGTTGAGTTGGATGAGTTGCAAATTGGCTCCTAAAATAGGTTATAAGGTCTTCTTTTTTTTTCATTATTTCCAAACTTTGATTTCTTTGTAAAGTATGCTTTTTGACACTTAAATAAAGTATATAAGATGTTAATATTCAATATCAGAATAATCAGACACATTCCTCCGATACTGAGATTTCAATATGCTCAAACTAGCACCAAACCGTCACGTTCCTGTCTTTGCACACAATTTCCGTACATCGTTTTTGACGGGTGATATATAAGCTAAGAAGTTTCAGTTATATTTCTTCAGAGATTATAGTAAGACAGACTACCCCGTTCCCTTATAAGCTTAGATAAAAAAAAAGAGATGACGTCCATTCCGATCCGGTGTCAGCATAGACAAAAACTATATGTACTTGTAAGATCACGATGGAGTAGACGCTAGAGCAAGATTTCTAAATGAATTCAGAGTATATTAAGTTCGAGCATATAATTATTGATTCGTGTGGTTGTTATACGTTCTGTTTTACATTTATGCAGCGCAAAAATGAGCTCTGCCATTTTTTAACTTTATATTAAAATATTTAATTTAATTTAGGGTATACTGCTTTTAACTAAATTAGTAATTTAATTTAAAACCTAAAAAATATGGGGTAGGAGCTAGTCTACCCGGCCTACCTATTATAACGCCGCCTGATATTAAATAATAATACATATATTTCTAGTGTAGGGTACAAAATTATATGAACCCATGTGTGTAATATAGATATAGCCTAAATAGTAGGGTAGTATCCTATTAAATATAATAAAATTACCGTTTAGTAGGTATACCAATAATAAATATCGTAATACCTACTAAATATATGGCGTATATAAAGACCATAATTAGAGTATATTATATATATAATATATAATTGGTCATTAAATAAAAAAATCATTAAGTTATATTTAGACTGGGATTAATCAAGAAAACATACAAAAGTTGTAGTGCAGATTTGAAACAACTTTATTTTGGTGCTCTCTTCAGATACAAACTAAAATGTGTTAAAAGTAAGTTCTTCAAGATTTGTTTTCATACCCCAACTTTACCTTGAATCTTTTATTTAAAAACAAAAAATATATATATATAGCCAGATATACAGTATAGCTTAAATATCCTTACATTCTTACATGCTAAAACAACCTGCATAGTACAAAATCTCATAGAAAATCAGATTTTGTCTGTACTAAAGGTATTTCGATTCGAGAATGTTTGGTTTGTAGTATTGCCACCATGTCAGAAGTATGGACCAACGACCCTGCTTACAAACAGCGGAACATTCTTTGACATCTTCTTTCAACATCGACCGAATGACACGGATACTTTGGTAGGAGAATTTGTTGATTACTAACCAAAATATCTCAGCTAATATCATCAAAAGAGGTGGGGTGGGGAGGGGAGGAGTGCTCGAGCAATTAACTCACCCAGTCTATCAGCTATCACGATTGGGGACTAAAGGTGGCGCGTTGAGCTAGATTGAGGAATTTAGGCTGAGCCTCTTATAATCAAAGCAGCGAACTTGCACATTTAGCTCGACGGAGAATGGGGTGGCTCTATACTATATCTATGAAGAATTTGTTATGAAGTTGCCCCATGAAACAGGTCTTCTTATTGTTTCCCGTTTATCTGCAACACCATCTGCAACATTAGCTAGCAACAAGTTTTCTGGATTACAAAAATAGGAGTTTTTAGGAGCACTGGAGAAATGATGTTCTGATCCTCAGGTGAGAAAAAGTGTTGTTCGATGCAGGCTGGATAACCCATCAGGGTGTGAAAATATCTGGTTGCCACCATTCGTTACTCAAGGCTGGGAGCGGAATATAGAACCAGTATGGGGGGATAGAAGGTTCAGTAATACGAATGCGTACCAAACGCCTTCAGTATTCACAATTCGCGATATGCTTGTGCAGGCGCTCTCCTGATTTGAACCGGTTTTATCAGAGACTGCACGACCACTTGCTCTAGTGCGGTACTGTTAGCTATTAGTTTAGCCACCCTTGCATCGGCTTAAGGCAGCCGGTGCCTCTTAGAGAGATTGCAGTTTTTCATAAATAGCGCATATTATTATGATCTGCATTTTGTACCCCTTCTGAAATTGTAGATAACAACAGATTTATATAGTAAAAATACATGTGGTCTAGAACTTAGATCTTTTCGGTAACTGTGTCTTCGCGACACAATAAACAACTACAGAAGCCTGGAATTGGTTGAAATTTAATGTACTTAGGTTGGTCGATGAGTGGACTCACAATGGAAGACAAATAAATTTTTGATGAGGTCCCTTCATTGACGATGGGCCGCAGTTTGTTGCCTCACATACAAAACATATAGGTAAATAACTTCTGGAGTGGCATGTGCTCTCTTTAAAAATGCCAACAATGCAAATATTGAGCCTAGTGTGACGATGCTCGTTCATAATTAAGAAATTGATAACTCCAACGGTATGCTTGTGCTCTCAATATCACCATTCTTAGTAATACCGTAATTCACGGAATTTATACGATTCGCTATACTCTCACCTGCTCTTAAAGTCTCTGAGATAGATCTTGTTCGCTTCATAATATATCACGCAGAGTTTTCACTCTCACAAAATCTGAAATACTTTCCGCTGAAGTTAGGACTAACGTGACTCCGATGTAACATTGGCCATCTGGAGAAAATCATGACATAGCAGCGTTACATTTCTCCCTCTCTCTAACTATATTCTACGCACAACCAGTGCACAAGAGTATCTACAAAGGGTAGTAATGTTAAATATTTCGTCGTGGACCAATTATTTCCACCAGAAACCCAATCGACTGAGCCACTGACCCCACTAGATGTGCTTGAAGTCAAAATCATCTCTGGACTGTTTGTCTTCAGTTATTCGTTTGGTGCTTGTAAAATAAAACCGGTGGGATCCAACACACGGTTTTCTCTCCGAGTGAACAAGAAAAAAGACACGGAGTCCTTTGGAAGTGAACAGTGTGTCACTAAATAGAAACAAAATGATACGTCGTATCTCTCACGTTCACATTGTGTGCTTAATCTCCTAAATGTCTTCTACAAGAACTGGCTGCTAACTGAAGGGTTCGTTCCTATTTCTCTGGCGGTGACATTCTTTAGTGTGCTTATCTGAAATTCTAAAGGATCATGAAATAATATAATCTAGCACTCACTCTGCTCACTGTCCTTGATATATTCAAACTTGAAAGCTCTCTCCGGTCCATTTTTTTTTCGCCTGCGTGTGTGAATGTGTCTCATCTTACTTGCACCACTCGCGTACCAACTCCGTATCCTTTTACCTTCCCTGATGTCAGTGTTTTATATCTCTGGTATCTATTTCCATTTGTCTCATCCCTTGTTCCTATTATCATTGGCGTCAGTTTGAAAATGAGTTGTTTTGTTGATGGCAAGCCAAAATCTTGCACCTATTCTCGCAAATTACATGGGATAGATTTTATAACCTATTTTCAATCTGCTGGACATTGACATTATAAGAATTAATTACACCAGTTTTCAACAATGTAATCCATTATGAACACATCTTGCACGTGCTCACTAATTATGATTATGTCTAATTGTCAGATAATAGACGTAAGAAAATGATATGATTTTTATCGTTATCTTGATATTAGTTGCAAACGCATAAAGTATGATTGAAGGTTATTTAAAATCTTTAAGTAATTTTATATCAAAATCATATGTGACTTTTCATCTAATATTTGCGTCTACTACATCCATTCACTTTTCATAAACTACTTTCAAATTTCTCATAGTGAATTGGCAAATGACAATCGTGCCTTTTAATTATGTTAATAAGTGATGCACTCTTATAGCCTTCTGTATGCTCATCTAAATCCTTGTCAAGAGATGTAAGTAACACTGGTACCATCTTTGTTGAGACTACTTGTGAATAGGAATACATTATATGTATGGCTCTACTTTAATAATAATATCAATTCCTCAGCAGGTGGTAGCTGATTTTCGAATGTTGTGTTGTGTAGCATAAATATATACCGTAATAATTTATTGCATGTCCTCTGTACTTTTATAGCTCTCCTTGTTGGGCACATTGCCAATGATATCAGTTTTGCTATATATAATAATTATTAGTATATTAAAAACTCACTGCCATACCCTACAGGGACTTATTAATCTCAAACGTATGCGTAATAATAGTCTTTATGTAGATTCTTGAAAGAGACAGAAATTAGCTCTCAAATTAGATTATTATAAATAACTCCAAATAAAATTTTCAGTGTCTCAAATACGTATTTAAAAATTACAATAACTTATAATATAATAAGTAAAAAATGTATGTATGTGTTCAATACTCTTTTCATTTTAAAAAATAACTAATACACATCATTTACCAAAAGACATTGTGAGAGTGAAATTGACAAAAATGATTTATTTTAATGAGTCCCACACTATCAAGGATAATGACCAATGGTATAAGCAACCAATTTGTACCAATGTGTATTTGTGATTTAATTACCACTCACATAATAAAAATACAAAAACCTCCAGCTTATATTAATATAATATATATTATATATATATTAATAATATATATATAATATATTATATATCATATTATATATATATATATATATATATATTATAATATATATATTAATATATATATATAATTATTATATATTATATATATATTAATATATATATTAATTTATATATATATATATAATATATATATATATTATATATATATATAATATATATATAATATAATATAATTAATATATAATTATATATATACTATATTAATATATTAATATATATATTAATATATAATATATATATATTATATATATATATATACTATTATATATATATATATATTATATATATAATATAATATATATTATATTATATTAATATAATATATATATATATTATATATATATATTAATTAATATAATATATATTTATATATATTATATAATATATTAATATATATATATATAATATTATTATTATATAATTGATTGTAGCATATATTTCCTTTCCTTAGATTAAATTATGCTTCTTGGTTCTCTTATTATAAGTTATTCGCAGTTATCTTAATAAAATCAAGTAAACTTAATTATATGTAGGAGAGTGGAATACGGCAGCACTCTCATGATGGTGTTATATTGCTATGATTAAATAAAAAATAAAATAATAGTAAAACTAATTTTTCTATATCTCCAGATAAATACCGTGAGTAAAAATAGAATTATTACTTCGTTTTGTATCGATGCTCAGTGCTTAGGAAATAGATTAAATATTTCTCATAATGTCTGAAGAAGGGTAATATAATAGTATTAAGTGAAGGATAGGATTATTCTAGCCTAGAGAGCTTTGATTTATATAACTTAAAGTATATTGTATGAACATCGCAAGGTCAGAGGAAATATAGCTCTTCTCTCAATAGTGAAGAAGATGAGAAATGTGCCCACTTTATATCACTTAATACTCTAGAATTGTCCCATGTGGGACGTGTGAGAATTGATTAAATACATTAGTGAGAAATATGTTACTGAACATAGAAATTGATCTTGGGGATGCAACCTATATGTGTGTAAAATATATCATTATTTAAAAACACACAATAATTAAAAGAAGATTATAAAAAATTAAAAATTAATAATTAAAAATTAAATAATTAATTATCATATATTATTATAGTTAATAATAATAATATCTATACCTATAGTCATTAATATATTATTATTATGGGGGGAAGTTAATGAAATAGCATATCCACTGGCTCCGTAGAGTAATAGTTTCACGAGCGATTATAATATCACTTTCAATAAGTTAATAATAAAAAAAAATTTAGATCCTTTATATATATGTAATAAAACTTTATTGACAAATTAATAAAGCTTGAAAGTAAGAAGCCCCAAGTCGTATATTATATAAATTATATATATATATGTAATAATGTATAATTATAATACGTGTATAATAATATATTGTTAGAACCCGACCCGTGAGGTGCTCTTATTATAATTAAATAATAATTTAATATATTTGTAAATATAATATATTTTTTATATATATATTTTAGTTGTTTTGTACATTACGTATATAAATATATGTATAAGGCTAAAAATGAGAATAGGGGACTCGTACTTAGGAGAGTGAGATGACTAGCGGTTGGCTCGCCTCCCCGCAACTGATCGAAATGTGTGTGCAGCAGAGTGTGGACCGGGAAACCACTTTTGAAAATCTCGCCTACACCCTTGGCCCCAGTAATGAAACCGGTGATAGCTGAATGTCTCGCGGCCTTGAGGTGCCACGACAAAAGGAATAGGTATTTTGGGATTGAGGTCGTTATTAGTAAGGAGGAGTAATGGGTAAGGCTGAAAAAGTCACCATCTGGCTCTACAAAATCTAGCTAAGGCTTAGATTGGACCCCTTACCTGCGGTCTCCCCGACAATTGGCCACGAAAGGAGACGACGAATGGTGTTTGCAAGGTGGAGTTTGAAAGTTGTTGTATTATCGAAGCGTTATGGCGTGGCTCGCATGTGTTACTCTCGTTCTTAAATTAAAGGAAAGCACGTTGATGTACCCCCCTTAAAATAAGGCTGAAAACTGTAGCGAGTACTCTCTGTATGGGGAAATAAGTTGTTTTGGAGTTGGAGTGTAGTGTTTTTATATTAATAATAAAA
>JABUQX010066524.1:120000-121310 GCA_015478945.1 Trachelipus rathkii | reverse complement strand
AGAACCTAGGAAGTTAGCGCCCTTTCGTTTGATGAAATCGCGCTTTGCTCGTCGAAGAGTATCCCTGCAACGATTTCTAGCTGAATAAAAATTAGCAAGAGTAATAGGAGAACGAGAATTTTTCCATTCCCGATACGCACTGTCTCTAGCCTGAATGGCCAGAGAACAAGCACGATCGAACAATGGATTATGAGGAGAGAAAGATTTAGTCGAAGAAGGAATGAACCTGCTCATCCCATCAACGATTACAGCTCCCACCTTATCGGTAGAAACCGAAGCGTCACCAGAGTCAAAACAGTCATTCCGATTATAGTTAGTGTAGAAGCGACGTTAGGCAACCCAATCGGCCCGATTAAAGTGCCAGAAAAAAACGCGTAGGGCAGGATGGAACTGTTGGAGAGAAAGTATTAAAATTAAGAGATATAAGGTTGTGGTCAGATTTACCAATAGTAGTGTATTTATAGAGAGAAGGACTAGTGGTGAAACATAGGTCAAGTGTGTTCAAGAATTGGTTGGGACGATCCGGAATGTGTGTGTGTTCTTTAATTAGTTGCTCCAGGTCGTTGAGAATGCTGAATGATTCGGCCTCCTCCCAACCTAAATCAGTATGAGAGGACCCTAACCATTCAGTGTTGTGTACATTGAAATCCCCCAAATAGAGGACCTCATTATTTGGATGAGAAGATATAACAGTCTCGTGAGAAGTTGTAAGATATTCAAAAAAGGCGTGAAAATCTGTTCTGTTAGGAGAACAGTAGCAGAAACACAAGATTATTGTAGTAGAAGGAAGAAAGATTTTGAGCCACAGAACATCGAAGTTAGGAGATTCGAGATTCTTAAGACGTGTTACAGGAGTGTTTATGTTTACATAGGCACATACTCCACCCTTCAGACAGAAATTATGAAATAAGTTATAGTTGGACATATTAAACGAGTTAGAGGATGAATTCCTAGCCATCTGGGTCTCAGACAGGAGCAAAAGGTTAGGGTTAGAGTTAGAGAGGTGGTATTCCACGGATGCAGAGTTAGATTGCAAGCCACGGATGTTAGTAAAGTCGATAGTAAGCCCGCGCCTGTGCAAATCTGCCATCTTACATGCACATACAGCAACCACAAAACAAACAACAGACAAAAAAAACGAACAAACGTGAAATCAGGTTAAAATTATTCACACACTAAAACCTAAATTTAAAACCGTAAATGTTAAAAAGTTAAATCGTATTTACAGTAAATATGTAAAATATGAAAAATCATAAAGTTAAAAACACTAACGCTCTTTTACACCCATACAAATACACGAATAAAAAAAA
>JABUQX010066524.1:60000-85000 GCA_015478945.1 Trachelipus rathkii | reverse complement strand
ATTTAATCTTTATTCATATAATAATATTTAATTCTGATTTCCATAGTATATTAAATTTCATTGATCTGAGTTAAATTATGATGTCATTTTTAATATTTATATCTATTTTTATATTTATAGGTATTGAGTATAATGTATTATTTACTGATATAATATTAATAGTTACTGCAGTTTGAAGATTAATATCTGACCTACTAAAGCTCTACTATGTATGTACCAAGTGATTTGCAGTATATTACTACTGTAATTTATTAAGATCTTAAAAGCGATTTTTTGATTATTTATAGGATGTCCCATCCTACCAGAGCAGAAAATAATGTAATCTTAATTTTCAACTTTGTATTTTATATTTTTTTCATTGGATATTCAGATTATTTTATTTTTACTTTTCATTATTGAATTAGATTCATTATATTATTTAACTTATTTTTAATATTTATAAATTATTTTTTTTAATTTTTTATTTTATTTTTTCTATTATTTTTTATACTTTATTAAGTTAATATTACTACCTTTTATATAATTTATTCCATTTGTTAATGTTATTAAAAAAATTATACATTTAAGAAGCTTATTAAGTTATTAATCATCTATCTATTAAACATAAACTTAAACTTTAATGTACGCTTGATTTTTTTTTTATTGATTTAACTATATCTTGTTTAATATTTTATTATTTATATTACATTATTATTATATCATAGTTTATTAAAATATATTTAAATAACTTTGCTTTTATCACTAATAATGGATAGTATTTGATATATTTAATAATTGATTGTCTCTCAATATATTTTTAATCTTCATCTATATTTTATTTGTGTACTAATTTTTGGAGTAAAGATATTATTTTTTTTCCTTTTTTCTTTTATCCCTTTTATTTATTAGCGTGTTTATTGTCTTTCTTGATTGAATCCGACTGTGTAGTTTTGTACATGAGGGTGAGTTGAATCTGAAGGTTTCCCCCTATGTTCAAATTTCCTCTATAGTTGTGAGCTGATAGTGGAAATCAGAATCCTTAGAATCTTTCAAATGACCTCATATTAATTTTTTTTAGTTCTTTTAATTAGGTCTTTTTCTTTTCATTATTTGTTGAGTATAAGTTTATTTATTCAGTGATGAGAATAATATATTTCTTACTAAACTGTATATCTACTTAGTTGGTTATAGTTAATCTGTTTTTAAGGCTTGGGGTGGGAAACCCTGATTCAAAGTTTAACCTTAGCTGTGTGAGCTTCACTTCTTGCTAAAATTTCTATACCATATACTAATCATTTAGTTAAATATCTCAAATCTACTTAGTTGGTTATAAATATGTTTTTATTTAGTTCAATTATATTTTTTGCCATTATTACTGTTGTTAGCGTAAGTACATATATTGGTTATGATTAAAACTTTTATATATATTATTTATATAGAAATATAGAGGATAGTGTATAAGTACTACTACCTAAGTGGTATCAATCTAACAATAATATATTCTTTTTAGTAATTAATATAAATGTGTTATAATAGTTTGTGTTATTGACACTGTTAAAATATTGATAGGTATAAACTACTCCAAATATGGATTTTCCTTGGATAAGAGGACCCGCATAGTCAAAATTTTCTATATAAAAAAAAATGGGTAAAATAAATTATAATAATTATATACATAAAAAATTCATTTCTTACCTAAATTGACTATAACCTAATCGTACCGGGTTCAAATTGAGATATATCTGCTGAATTTAATATATAATATAGATGATCATATAATTGTGAGTAATTAATTAATATTTGGGTGTATATTTAGTGTGAGCATAAGTCCGAGATAATAAATTCTTCAGTGTTGTATGTGTGTCAATTATTTTATCGATTTTTGTTTATGTAGTAGGAAGTTTGAAAGTCGCAGTATAGTCTTTTCTATTCTCTCAGAATTATTTAACTTCTACAAGATGGAGTTATTTGGTGCGAACTACCTGTGCGTATAGAATATTGAAAGAGCTCTCCTTCGTATTCTGAGATCAGGTAGACATGGGATAAATTGCCCGAGTGCCGTAGGTAATTTGCAAACAGATAAAGGTAACATTTGGAATGTGTAACTGGCGAACAGAAGAAACTAGCGTAGTCATGTGCTATTGCTTTGTTCCTTGGACAGGGGATCACTCTGAAATGTGTAGAATTGCATTTCAGCATTTCAGTTAAATTCGCGCGAACTCTTTATACTGTTATGCTAAATACGTTCAATGGAGCTTTTCTGAGGAATCTTCTATATGTAAAAAATGTATACAACAATCTGATATTATACGTCTCTCTCATATGGCAAACATTCCTACATCTACTTGTGGTTGTGATTAAATGACAAATTCCAATTAGTGAAGAATAAATGTGTGCTTGAGAGAGTAGTTAATAACGTCCCGTTAACCTAATGCGCGTGATATTAAAATCAATTGCTTATTTAAATAGTACAATAAAATGGATATGCATGCGATAATGATAGATCTATGTGTGATCAGAGGATGGTATATTAAAAGTAGGAAATTTGTTAGATAGGTTCAAGTGATTTTCTTAGTTAATTTTAGTAATATCCATCAGTATAACTATTATTCAGAGCAATTTTCTAAGACCGCATTAGATCAATCAGATTATCAGTATGATACGCTTTCACAATTCTTCATAAGTAAAACTCTGTCGAAAATTCTTAAACTTTGGTGCATAATTTCTCTGATGGATCTTCAAGTTTTATGCATTATGTGAGACACAGATATATCTGTTCTCCTGACAGCGTTACTTATATATTTTAATTAAAACAAATAATTTGTTTATTACCTCAATTATCCACTTATGTATAATTAACGGAATATGTGATTACCTAAGAAAGATAATTTTAGTCTTAACAATAAAATTTATCGAATAGAGTATAGGGGCTAATTGACCCCCCTTAATGTTACCCCTGAATGAATTACTAGCCTACAGCTTCAAATACTCCTATAGATGATGGACGTCACAAGGTTAATACTACTATATTGACTAATGATTATTTATTATTATCGATACTGTTATATTTTATAAAAAATTATTCATGATACAATCCTTTGCTAATACTATATTTATTACTTGTTTAATATAGCTATGTGATCTGCTATAAATGTAATGAGTAGTACCTATAGTGAAGGCTTTGTGATTTTTTGAGATATCACCGTATATTTGTTTTGTTTTGTGATAAAATTTAAAGTGTCATCATTTTCATTAAAAATATAGCGATATTAAGTATATATGCTATGTCTATGAACATTATATTTTGGTTTATTATTTAATTATAAGTATAGGGGAAATAAATTCTTTCTAGACGTGATTTGACATTTTAATTAATATACTATGTTGTATAATAAGTTATATTTCGGTTAGACCGTCGGTACGATTATGGATAGAGATATATAGGTAATAGTAAGAATAGAGTATATTATATATATATATAATGATATAATATATATATGGGATACAGCGCATTTGAAAGTGTTCTAGTTAAGTAAGCAAGAAAAGTAAATTAAGTAAGTAAGGAAGTAGAGTACACTGTAACTCATCTAAAAAGAAAGAGCGTAATAGTTATGTCAGCATCCAAAGAGGTGATGTCGGATTAAATACTTATGGCATCGTAAAAAAGAGGTGCGAGAAAATGGAAATAAGAAGTATCTCGAATCAGACACCTTCTTAAAATTAAAAAGGGTTTTCTCCCCAGGGAACCCGTTAAAGGGGTCATTGTTTACGTCGAAATCTTAGAGTAAAATCTAGGTGGGAAGAAAATCACCGTCATGGCCCTACTTATTGGAAATTACATGAAGTTGATATAAAAATTATGACAATGAACATCGTCGTGATTTTTCTGGTGTTATTGCTTGTTCTAAGTGGCGATGAAAGGAAAAAGTATTATTGCATTTGGGTTGTGAATCTAAAACCATAAAATAAAATTTGAAATTAAATATTTGTTGGAACATAAATAAAAAACTTAATATGTGACCTTATTTTTAAAGCTACAATGAGCACCTGCAAATTAGAGACACCGAAGATAAACAGACGCCACTTGCAAACATACCCCGCACCACACATAAATTAAATTTATATACTTATTATATATATATATATATATAATAATCATATATACTATAATATATATATATATTTATCTATACTAATATAAATAGATAAAATATAATATATATATATTTATACATATATAATATTTAAATGCATCGGTTATATATATATATATTATCATATATAATAGTATATATACATATAAAATATATATTATATGTATAGTATAATAGTAACCTTAAGTTTCTTTCTGACTTCATTTCCGACAAGCGAAAATTACTAAGCCCCGATACCCGATTATCCTAATCGAATAATGATATATATAAAGGAAACCTATATATATATTATATATATATTATATATATAATATAGTGTAAATATATATTGAGCTATATATATATATAGATTATAATATTAATATATATTAAATTATATACTAATATATTTATATACCTTAGTATATATATAGTCACCTATATATAAATATTATGTCAGCCTCTTCTAGAAAAGCCATAACCTCCATATCTCAAAAACTACAAGCGAAAAGGAGCCGGGAAAAGGAATACATGCTGGAATGCTGGTACAAAATTCTATTTAGGGCGGAAAAATGTAAAAAAAAAAAAAAAAAAAAACAAATTTTTTATAAATAATCCTATATACAAGCAATCATGAGTAGTTTAGAACAAAGCCTATTAGAGACTTTTTTATCACGTTACTCCGGTCAAAATAATAAAATAACTTCTCTAGTAAATTTTTTATTAATTTTTTTCAACCCTAAAGAATACCCCAAGTTGTGATACGCGCACTCGAGTGGCAGCGATCGGGCTGGTCTCTCGGCCCCCGGGAACTACGGGTACTGGACTCATTTCCCCCCCCTCCGACGGAGCCAGCTACCCTGGGAGGGTTCCGGAATCCCGCCCGCTCTTTTCGATATTTGCGCGTCCTGTCGCTGGTAGTAGCTCAAGGAGATCCGTGCCGCCCCTCCATCCTTACGGACGGTATGGGGAAAAACGTCCTCCCCCCTGCTCCCTTTCCCCGTCTGCCTCGAGCCCCTACACTTACCGTAATACCTTTACACCACAACATATGAAATACTTATAGGCGGGTATACAGTTGACCGCCGCGCTCGAGCTCCCCACCGCCACCACCAACGAAAAAAAAACAATTTGTTGCTTATTGTATTTTATTTCTTATTTAAATTTTTCCCTAACCAAAATTTTACAAGATTTCCAAAAATGTTATTCCTTTCCCTGTAGGTATCGCTAAGTTTTGTAGATATGCGATTGTCGCTCTTCCTATGAGGCTGGCCACATAATATATATACTCATAATATTAATAATCACTCACATTTATATGCATTCAATCATATATACCCTACTATATAATATATATATATAAATATATACTAATATATACTAACTATATATATAGTTTGTTTTAATGTAAAAAAAAACATACTAATATTTAAGTTACTAATGATATCTTTACCTTCTTCACGAGGAAGCGTTCAAAGTTATCTTGGGTGTGATTCATTAAGAATAGTCTTTCTTTTTGCCACAGTAAAAATGATCATTCACGTATTGTAGAAAATTGTAGAAAATTGCTCTGCCTAAGAATCCTTAAAACTTAAGACAAACATTCTGTACACAGTCTCGAATACAATCTTCTGAAAATTCATATTTCACAAAAATTAAGAACCAAAGCTGTCCAACGCCTGAATTTCTTTAAAAAAATGCGCTTTCTTAACTATATAAGAGTATTATTCCTTGAAACCGGTTCCCAGCCAATAATGCATGAATTCAATATAAAAATGCTAAAAATCGTAGCTTATTCCCAAATGTGTTTCCTCGATAGTGTAATTTACAATATCGATAAATATCTCGAGTAGCGTCAAAAGAAACTTTAGTTCTACCCTATATATATATGATTAACTAAGAATAATACTATTATTATATATATATCATAATAATAATATATACTATATAATATTATATATATAATTCTATATATAATATAGTATAACCTATTATATATATACTATATATTAAACTTATATATATATAAACTAATACTAGTATAAGACCTACTATATCTACTATAATATATATATATATATATATAAGATACTTAAACTTAATATATATTATATATATTTATAATATATATACTATAGTGATACTATATATTATATATATAACTTTTACAGATCACCACCACTCACGGTTTTGGTTCCGTGAGTGTTTGTATAAATCCTTAAATGGTAGTATATATATATAAATTATAAAATTATTAATTAATATACTGTATGCAACATATCATTATATAGGTATCTAGTATATAATTATATCTATATATAGTATCATATATAATATATATATATAATATATAATATATATTACAGATAATATATATCTATATATATAATATAAATATATTATATATCTGCTACTACATATATAATACTATAATATTACGATGATGATAATAATACGTACAATATTAATACTATACTACTAATAAATAAGTATCACTTACTATAATATATATATATAAACACAGTATATATTAAAGTCTATATACTAAGTTAGCAATAAATATATTATAACTAACCTGATATATATTATGCTATATAATTAAAGTAATATATATACCTGATAATATTATACTGAATATCTATTACATATAATATAAATCTAATAATTTAAATAATATATATATAAGTATTAATTAACATATAATTACAATAACTAATTATATATATTTATTATAATTATAACATATATTATAAATATACAGTACTATTTATATAATTAACAAATAATATATACTCTAAATTATTAAAGTATTTTCTAAACAATATACTTATTAATATATAATGCTAATTAGGCAATAATATATTGAAATTTGTTAAGTAAAGAGCATCATTTAAATATTTCAAAGTAGAATATTTAATTAATTGCCCCGGTAATTGACGAGACAACAGCCTTAATTTTCTCAAAAAAGTATATAGTAATACATGTATATAGTGTTCCTGAAAACCATCATGTATGATAACTACGTAAGCAATGAAATTAATGCGATAGCTAATGCCAGACCTTCGTAGTCAATTTACAAGCGTCTATGTAAGTAGAATGGATAATTATAGAAAGGCAGGCGGTCACGCACCGCGAGAGCATCACTTAGCTATACCGCGCAATACTAATGGCATGCCATAATCGTATTAGCCCTTTTGTAGCATTATCCCCTAACCACAGAATACAATGAATTGCAAGTTAATATAACTCATACGCGTAAGATTATGCTCGAGAGGAACGTTGGATATAGCAATCTCGCGGAGTTAACCGCGATAGTTTATGATCTCATGCGGCTAAAATGCAAGACATGAAAGTATCACAGTACGACCTTTCCTCGCCCATTATTATATTATTATTTATATATATTTTATTAATATTATTATTAATTTATTATATATTATTATATTATGTAATATACGCGAAGATTTTCGATTACCGATTAAGGGAGGAAATCGAAAAAAATCTCGAGTCGAAAAACGATGCCCTGTAAGAGGGAATTCCAGTTTTTTCTTACCCCGCACTCCGACTCGGATTTCCGCACGCGCGTTGTCCTACGCATCCGGTTTTTTGACTCCGACTACCGATTGACCCAGCCCCTCGAACTCCGAACTTACATTTGCATTAGTGCATCCAAAATTGAGGAGTGGTTAGAATGATGAGGTAACCTCAGTGTATACGAAGTTACGCGTGCCTCCCCGTGGGTCCCCCGAAAGGGACCCACCCCCCTTAAAAACAAATCGCGAAGAGGAAGTGGAATGGCAAGAGTGTTCGTAATTGCTGAAAGTTTGAGTGAGAGGGAGATTCAAAGTTAGTTTCTAGAAAGAGTTAGGTATTGGTAATTCTGAGGAGTTGGCCCGGGCACCGGTGCTGGAGCCGCATGACGAGCCGAGGCTGGAGCTAGAATCATAAGAAAAATCAGAGTGGGTGATCTTTATAGATTATATTGGAATCTTAGCATTGTCGAAAAATAAATGGTTCAGATACACATTAAAAAAATAAATCACATAATAAATAAATAAAATAAAAAATTTCTCTATTTTTGTTTGTTGTGAACTTTTCCACTTGAAATTAATTTTCCCCTTAAAAAAGCAGGTAACATCACTACAATCATAACCACTATCCAACCTCCCTGATGTCTAGTTATTAATCTATTGATCTATTTGATTATTAAGGTCAGAATTCTTTTACTAAAGTAACGTTACATACCCTAAAAGCCAGGTAAATCACTAAATCAAAAACCACTATCCCAACCTCGCCTCCTGAACTATCTGGTTGATCCTATCCATGATCTAATCTGATTAACGGTCAAGATTTTTACTAAAAAGTTGTACTATTACATACCTTAAAGCCAAGTAAATCAGTAAATCAACACCCCCTCAACCACCATCCAGGCCCCCCTCCTGTCCATTCTTATCTATGATCTATTGATCTATTTGATCAAGTCACATTTTCGGTGTATTCATGATATAATGAAATTTACAAGCGTCAGTTGTTTATTAGAAAAACAATCAATCTATCTTCACCTAACCTGAAATAATAACATTCTAATAAAGCTTACCTTAGCTCATCTGGAATGATGAATATTAACTCACAAACCGACAAACCTAACACATTAATACGATGAATAAACTGTTAAACGTTCAACAAAGTTTTCCCAACATATACACAGGCAGGTGATAACTAACATTAGCGATACAAAAACGCAACACCTATTTTCACACTTTTTAAACATATCACTGAGTATTATGCAGCATTAACATAGTAAACATTAACAAAAATTTACCACAACCCATGTTGTAATTAATTCATGACAGATCAATGTAAGTATACTCTTAAGCGTAACAAAGTTTTCAGGCATTAATAAAGATTACTTAACATTATTTGAACTATGAATTTAAGCAATTTTACAAACTTAACAACATCTTTAAACATGAATAAGCAGTCAACATAACAAAGTCCACACTTAGCAGCAGTGAAATGTAATTAACAAAGCATACAAACAAAGGACGCCAACCATTCACACTTTTATCTAACATTCACTGATCAGTTTTTACGATTAACATTAGTAACATTTTAACAAAGATACTACCAAGACGTGTGTAATTATCATACAGACCAATGAGTATACTCTAACGGAACAATTTTTTTTCAACATTAATAAAACATATGAAGCTTCAATAATAAGAAAAACTATGATAATTGTTACAACAACAAACTAACACATCTTAAAGCAGGAATAAAGCAGTCAACATAACCAAAGTTCGCACACTTAAACACCAGTAAGTAACAACATAGCATGCAAATACGTAACCCTAGTTCTTACTTTGTCAAGCCCATATCTCTAAACATAACGCATGTTTAATTTACACTAACAAACATGAATATTTAAAGCTAAAATTTATCACAACATTGGTGAATTATCATACACAAAAGCATGCGAAAGTTATATGCTAAACTAACAAAGTTTCCAACATCAATAAAGGCTAACATATCGTTACATAACCAGAAAATAATGTAACAAAACCAACCTATCACACTCCTTAAACACGGAAATAAACTTTAACATTAACATTTCCACACTAACACCAGTAAAGCCCAAGACTAACATAGTAACTGCAAAACGAACCTAAATCTTTTTACTTTTTCAAGCATAACTCTAAATATTAACGTTAATATACCACCTAACACCAGTAACTTAACTAAAATTTCTCACACACATTGGTTAATTATACTGATAAACGAATACATTACTCTAACACTAATAAACAGTTTCACATCAATAAAATAAACATAGCGTAACATGAAACTAAGAAAAAATAATGTACAAAAACAAACTAACACAAAACTTATACACACTAAAGTAAAACGTTAACATCTGAACAAATACCACACTAAAACACCTGTAAAGCACACTAACCCATGTTCATGCAAAGCGTACACCTAATCTACTTTTCAAGCATATCTCTAAACATATTAACGTTAATCCTACACTGACAACAGTAACATTTAGACTAAAAATTAGTCACAACATTGGGTTAAGTCAATTAACCTGAATCAACGAATATACGTCTAACGTAATAAAGTTTTCCACACAATAAAACTAACAAGCGTCGTGAACATTGCAGGGAAATCAATAATTAAGTTTAAAGAACAAAAACCTAACACAACTCAACATAAGCAAAATTAAACTGTTAACATTAACAAAGTCCACTGACATTCTTTATATATAATCATGAAAATCTAACGCATAACAACGTTTTCACTATTAATAAAGCAACATAGCATCATATGAACCCAGGAAAATACATGGTACACACCACACATATCCATATGCCCGTCATCTTTACGCCCTAAATAGATAAACTGTTACCATTAAACAAAGTTTTTTCCACACTTAACACCAGTTATAAGTAACTAACTTTACATACAAAACGTTACCTGTTCATACTTTTCCAAAGCATACTTAACATATTAACGTTATTCTTACTTTGACACAGAGTAACATTTTTGTGTGTATCAAAAAAAATGTATCATAACATGCCTTGACCGATTATCACACAGACCAATCGAATATATCAAACGTAACATATCAGTGTTAATTTTACATGATCATAGTAATATTTAAAGCAAAAAAATTTATCATAAACCTTATCCCAAAAAACATTATCTCTTTTTAGACTCCCTCCCCCTTTTCAAAAAATAACAACGTCTAAACATGAAACATGACTTTTAGCCATAACCTATTATGCATAAAAGTGATGCAAATTACTATTTTATGATATTTTGACCTCTGACAGAATTCATGACCAATGTAGCAGTAGCCATTCGGTTTATACAATTAGAAAATATAAAATATGGACAACATCGTTTGGAAATAACGAACTCCTCGTTTTGAAAAGTATCAACAACAGCGTAGAGATGGAGGAGATGTTCATGCCTATCACCATTGGCGAAAACTATCCTACTGAAGAAAAAATAGAAAAAGAGTGTATAAACTACCCTTAAATGTAATGAGATTCTTTTTTTAAAGCCCATCAAGAAGCAAAAGTGTAGTAAACAAGAATACACACGAACAGCCAGCTATCAGCTGTCAAAAGGTATAGTAATATCTCCGTTTACGACAACAACCAACAACAAGCAACAACCAATAACCATAGCACAGAAATGAGTGTTCTTTATATACTAACTAACGAATATATAGCTAACATAACAAGGTTCTCACATTCATTAATAAGCTAACATACGCATCATCATGTACTAAGAAAATAGATGTACAACGACCGCCATCTTATCACAACTTAAGCATTGAATAAAACTGTTCAGCATTAACAAGGTCCACACTAACACCTATGTAAAGTAACTAGCACTGCATACAAAACGTAACCCATCATACTTTTCCAAACATATCTCGTAGCACAGTAAACGTTCAATTTTACATTGACACCAGTAATATTTAACAAGAAATTTTTATCATAACCTGTTAATATCATATAGCCAACAATAACTGTTAAACAGCACAAGTTTTCTTAATTCAAACCTAACACAAAAAAAGGTTCTCTATATACTAAACATTCGAGTATCAAGCTAACGTAACAAACTGTTTACATTCAATTAAACACCAACATAACGATAACCTGAATAAAATATCAAGGTACAGCGTAATAGTTTACGGACCATAGTACGAATAAGACCACTTAACATTAACAAACTTCCGTCGCTTACACAAGCATTAAAGTAACATAACACTTCGTCCCAAAACGTAACTATTCCACCACTTTTCATGCATATCTCAACATCATCAAATGGTTAATTTTGAATTAACATCGTCAATATTTACACAAAAAGTTAAGTCAGAGTACCTGTCAAATCATCATACTGACAAAGAAATAAGCTGGTACGTAACAAATGTTTTACAACTTCGTAATAAATTTTAACAAAAAATTCATCATAACCTGGTCTTAATTATCATACATCCCAGCGAATATAAGCTAATATAACAAACTTTTAACCAAACATAACAAACAAAGACAAAATAACAGCTTTTGACGGAAACTTAAAATAAGGTTCTTTTGAGGATAAAATATCACGTTTAACCGTAATAATTTAGTGATTTTAAAGCAGTAAATCAGTTAAAATCAGCTAAATCAAACCAACCGGGCTTTGGGCCTCACCCCAAGGGCCTTGAGGCCTACCCTCCTTCGCGAGGTAAGGCGCCGCTTACAACCCTTCGGGAGCGGGTGATTCCCCCTCGCAGATTTCCACAACCCTTGTCAAGGGCGCATCCCCTCGGAAGCTCTCTTGGAGTAAGTGTGTTGCTTAGATACTCTTGGTTAATAATAAAACCTGTTTATTCGTAAGTTAGTTACGTTATGTTAAAATATTACTAATGACAATGTTTTGAAAAAACAGCTGATTGTTTAGGAGAAAATTGATGGGAGTGTTTTTTAAGAATATTACGAAGGTGATTAACTGACGATGATGTGTTTTTAGAAAACCATGTGAGCCTCAGGTATCGTTTTTAGTTTGAAATAATGTTGTAGGTTTGCCCTAGACTTTTGTTAATGCCTATGCTTTTTCATAGGTCAAATGATATTGTTAATACTCGCGAAACGAAGTGACCACTTGATGCAAAATAGTGTCAATCATAGTCCAAGATATTGGTGCACTGTTGAATAGATCTGGTCACTTTTGTTAAAGCGGATTTGTTACATAATACGGCCTCTTACCTTAGTGCTAATATCGCTTCGAAACCAGTGTTCGACGGGAACATATCGGAGTATTGTATTATCTGCTTAGTCTACGTTACCTTATCAGTAGGTAATTTTCTTTTCCAGGAAATTAATGAAGACTATAGAAACAGCATTATTGCTTTGTTTTTTAGCTTATTGATACGCTAACAAAGCTTTGTTTTGGTTAAGCAATATATTCGTAGGTTAGTATATAAAGAACTTATTATTTTTATTTATGTTGTCCAAAATGATACTTTGAAAATCAGACTGAATCAAGTTTCAATAGATCACTGGGGTGCACGGGTGGCTGACCTCAGGCATGGTGTTTGATTTCTACTATTTTACTGATTTACTGCTTGTTTTTTTAAAACCACTAAAAAGCACACTTGTTTATGTAATAATCAATAATAAGAACTATATTATTTATGTTTATGTCTAGTATAAAAATTTTGTTTTTATTTTTGTTATTGTTCGGGTTTAAAAACTTGTTATTGTTTCGATATATTCTGCTGGGGCGTTAATTACTATTTTAGACGAGGTCTATGAGGAATTTTTGATTAAATGTTACGAAAGTTGATGTAAAACATTCTGTTACGTCACATTAATTCCCTTGTCAAGATATTGATGATTTAGAACAGGTTTATGGCCTTAAACTTTGATTAAATATTTAAACAGATGTTAATGGTAAAAATGAAACATATACGTTACGAGATCATGCATGGAAAAAATAGGTGTGAATAGTGGACGTTTTGGACCCACGAAGTTTTTATTGTACTTTTACTGATTTAAAGGACGGAAGTTGTTAATTGTCTAGTGGTTATCGTACCGTCATGGTGTGTTGGGGTCTGTTCGTTACATTATAGTTCTGTTAGTTCATGTTATGTTTATGTTGCGGTTTATAATGTAAAACACTTGTACGTTAGCTGTTTAATTATACTCGGATGGTGTAGTTTAGTATTATAACAAGAACTTATTTTTTGTGTTATTTTGAATAAAAAAACTTTGCTTATGTTTTACAGTTATCTTCGTGGTCTGTATTGATAATAAAACATGAGTAATTTAAATTATGATAATAAATTCTTGCTTAAAATATTACTGATTGTCAAATGTAAACATTAACAGTTAAGTCATGCTAGAGAATTTGGAGAAAAGAATGAGAATAGGTGACGTCGTTTGTAGCCCAGGTTAGCTAACTCTTACATGTACATCGAGGCTGGACGCTTTGTTAATGCTAACATCGTGTATCTATGCTTAAGTTGGATAGAATTCGTCGATTCTGTACATTAAATTTTATAATAAATTATTCAATAAATTGTCTTCTAAATGCCTCATAAAGAGGCACACCTTTTATGTAGGCATATATGCCTTATGTATATGTATATATAGAAACATATTTCTGTTAAATAGACCATGTATGAAAACTTTGTTACTTTTCACGAAGAAATGCTCTTTTTTTATTTTCTTTTTCTTTTTCTTTTTTACCTTGCTAATTTGTTTGATACAATTATATTTGGTGTATTTTCAAATTTTATTTTATTTTTCTAGGAAATTATGTAAATAGTAATACAACTAACTTTTCCACCAGTATAATAATTAGGTGATAAATCTGTTTGATATATTAAGCGGTTTATCAGACGTTATTGTGTTTTGATGAAAAATAATTCCAACATAAGTGCCAATTGTTGGATAGTCTATACGTTTTTTTTTCTGATGTTCGTATTGGATTTATTTTCAGAAAAGACTTTTCATGTTTTAGATTGTTAAAGGAAGGTTAGAATTCAATTATTTTACCAATCACCATTTATGACTAACGGTCTATGAATTAAATTTTTGTGAGTTAAAATTACGTATACTGAATGTAAAAAACTTTGTTTACGTTGATGCCAATAGTATTCGTTGTCCTGTGTGATAAGTCGGTCCAAGGTATATGATACCATTTTTTTTTGATAATACTGCTATAAATCAATGTAAGATTAACGTTTAAATGTTTAGAAATGACTTGAAAAAAGTATGAACAGTTACGTTTGTATGTAAATAGTTAGTTCTCACTGGTGTTATGTGTGGCCAACTTTGATAGGTTAAGAGTTTATCATGGCGTAAGTTTGTTAAAAGGGTGTTAGGCATCTTTAGATTATCTTTCCTAGCTTCATTATGATGCTAGTTGGCTTTATAATGTGAAAACGTTTGTTATATGTTAGCAGTAATATTCAACCTTGAATTATATATTTACAAAAACTCAGTGGAACTGTGTTAATTTGTTAACAGTTTATTTCGTATGAAGTTGGTAGGTGTGTCTTGTACACTTATTTTTCTTAGTTCATGTTACGCTATGATTCTTTATTGATGTGAAACCTTTTTATCGTCGTTAGAGTCATATTCGTTGATCAGGATTATAAGTAACCCAACTGTTGTTGATAAATTTAGTTAGAATGTTACTGTTGTCGAAGGTGAAGATTAACCGTTAATATGTTAGAGGATATGCTCTGAAAAAGTAAGTATGTTACGCTTCTGGCACATACCATGCTTCATCGTTGCTCTTACAGGTGATAAGGTGGAACCTTTGTTAATGTTAACAGTTATTTGTGTGTAAGTTCTTTATAGCACTGTCTGTAACATTATTTCTTAGTTCATGATACTTCGCTATGTTTAGTCTTGTTGATTGTGAAAACTTTTTATTGTTAGATAGTATATTCGGTTGGATCAGTTATAATTAACCAATTTAGAGAAATTTAGTTAAATGCTTCCTGGTTAGTGTATAATTTAAACGTTAATATGTAAGGAGTTCATCCTTGAAAAGTAAATTAGGTTACCGTTTTGCCCATACCATGCGTTTTATGTCTTTAATGGGTGTAAGTGTGTATTGTTTGTAACATTCTAATGTAACGTTATTTCGTTGTTTGTAAGTGTGATATGTTCTTGGTCTTATGCTTACCATTATTTTCTAGTTCATGTAACATATGTTTACTTTATTGATGCGTGGACACGTTTTACCTGTTACGATGACTTTTGGCTTTGACTTATGAGTAAGATTACACCGATGTTGTGGATATAAAATGGGGAGGCGGTTAAATGTTACCGATGTTAGTTAGTGTAAGACTTAACATCAGTGACTGTTAGAGATATGCCTTAGAGCCAACAGTTAAAATAGGTTACGTTATTTGCTGATGCTATTTAGTTACTTATCGGATGGTAAGCTGTGGAAACTGTTGTTAATGGTAACTTATTTCTGCTTAAGATCAGAGTGTTAGTTTGTTGTTGTACATTATTTTATAAGTTTAGGTGATGCTATGTTAGCTAAACATGTGAAACTTTGTTACGTTAGAATATACTCATTGGTCTGTATGATTATTACACACCGATTGGGTAAATTTGTTAAAATATTTACTATGTTAAAACTGTAAAAAATATCAGTGATATGTTAGAAAAAAAGTGGCGGGTAATAGTTGGTCTTTGTATGCACTTTGTTAGTACTTCATGCTATAAGTCGTGGAACTTTATTAATGTTGACGACTTATTCATGGTTTATTAAGATGTGTTAAAAGTTGTAGGAGTAATTAACCTTTGATATTTCGTAAATTTCTAATAAGTTCTTTCAATGCATAAAAATCTAAGTTCCTTCACCTTGGTACTCGACTTAATCATAGGATCCTGTATATAATTACACGATGGTTGGTGAGAGTAAATTTTGTTAAAGATTACTATGTTTTAATGGGGGTGCAAATACAAAGTATATGTTAGAAAAGTGTGAATAGGTTGGCGTCATTGGTCATTGCCTATGTTAGTACCACCCCCGGTTAAGTGGGGAACTTTTTGCTAACTTACAGTTTATTCATGTTTATGATGTGTTAGGTTTGTCGTTGTGAAGTTAATATTATATTTCAGATGATTTGTGGGAAGAGTATATAAGTTTCGAAGATGATGATACTGAAAGACACTCCATCATATTTGTATAAAAAACATTGATTATTTAAAGGTTATATGTGTAGGTATGACGCTTAAATGTGAAGTGCTGCCCTACGTAGCAATTAGGGCCCTGATTGCAATAAATGGACAGGAGGGGCGTGATGGTATAGTTGCATGGTTTCGTTATGATTTACGTTAATACGCCTCTAGGTATGTCAAAACGTTACAATTTAGTAAAAAATTTACCTTAATCAAATAATTAGATCAATAGATCACAGCAGATGACGATGGTTAGGAGGGATGCGTGGATAGTGGTTTGATTTTTTATGGATTTACTGCTTTAGGATGTTAAAACTTACTACATTTTAGTTTAAAAATTTGACCCTAGATCAATAGATCAATAGATCCCACAGATGCATGGTCAGGAGGAGTATGAAGTGATATGGATAGTGGTTTGATAGTTTTTACTCTTGTTAGTATGTTAAAAACGTAAATTTGTAAGTTTTATAAACAAAAAAAAAAATAAGAGAAATTTATTTATTTATTTATTTATTGATTTATTTTTTTCTTAATGGTTTCTGAAAACCCATTATTTTCGATATCTACGAGTCCAATAACATATATAAAGTACACCAACATTGTGTATACGAAATGTTTATGTAACTAAGCCACGCAGCGCTCCAGCGAACCGTGCGGAGCCAACTCCATTGAATTCCCCAATTTACTACTACCTTCTAAAACTGAAACTCTGAATCCGTCTCACAAATTTTCAGGCTATTATACGATCACATTAATTTTTTTTTTTAATGGGGGATGGGCCCCTCGGGGAACCCAGCGCAGGCGAACTTCGTATATACCACTGAGTTACCTCTCATCTAACCATCCCCTCCAAGATTTTAGCACAACTACGATAAGTTCGGCAGTCGGAGGCAGCAGCTGGCAATGCAGAGTCGGAGTCAAAAACCGGCATGCGTAGACAGCAACCCCGCGGCGGAATCCGAAGTCGCAGTGTAGTGCGTAAAAAAAACGATCCCTTACAGGATCGTTTTTTCGACTCAGATTGATTTCCTTACGAAAGCGAACATCGATCATAAAGATAATAATAATAATAAATAATAATAATAATATAATAATAAATAATAATTAATAATTAATAATACATAATAATAATATAATAATAAAATAATAATAATACATAATAAGAATAATAATAATAATAGATAATAATAATGATATGTATGTGTATGCGCACGCTCGCGGCTCACGCACGTAATCTCGTCTCGCTACTGAGTTACGTCATTCCACGCTTCGAGCCTAACTCTTTGTTAGGCGTTTAACCTCAATCTCGGGTTTGAGAAAAGCCAAAAGGATAAACTTGGCTAGCGCATACGCTGCTCGGGGGTGACCCCCCTCTATATACATCCTACAGACTTGAAATTAACACGGTTTCATGCTTTTATCACACACATAGCTTATATTCCAAGTTTCAGACGATATACCTCTATATACTTTTGAGAAAAGCGTCTCGGTTCGAAACCGGGCAATACACTTAGTATTATATATATATATATATTATTTAATTATATTATGTATATAATAATATATAATATATATATATATATATATATATATAAATATAGTATATATATATTATATATAGTATATATATATATTATATAATGTATAATATATATAGTAGTAGTATATATATAAATATATATATATAGTATATATATAGTATATATATGTATATACTATATATTATTAAATATAATATATATATATATATATATATATATACAGTATATATATATAATAATATATATATATACTACTATAATATATATATATATATATATGTAAAATATATTATATATATATATTATATATATATAATAACTATAGTAATTATATATAATATATTATATATATATACTATATATATATATATATTAATATATATATATATATATATATATATATATTTATAATTATAAATTAGATTTAGATTATTAGAATACGAATTATACGAGGGTACATCGCGAATTATAAAATATTATATTTTTATATTGTTTTTTTTTTTTTTTTTTTTTTTTTTTTTTTTTTTTTTTTTTTTTTTTTTTTACAGTTGTCACCACCGCTCAAGGGCAGAGCCCTATTCAGGAGAGGTGTTGCACCTGCTAAAAAGTGCATCCACTAGCGTTAAAATTACGCAGATGAGCACAGACGCAGCTTTTAAAGTTGATGAGATTAAATTCAGCAGAAACACAAAAGATGAGCAGAATTCCACAGAACAGAACTGTGCAGGAAAGAAGGAAGCACCGCAGCGAAACAGCCTGAGTACTACATCAACACAAAGAATTCATGAGAAAGCGAGCACCCCTTGTGCTACGAGGCAAAGCAATGATGGCGGAATGCGATCAACACCTCCGCTCAGGTACCTATAGCAAAAAGAGATTAATATATATAGACTATATATAGTATATATAGTCATATATATAGGATTATATAATATATACAGTATTATATATTGTATAATATAATATATATATATAATATATTAATTATATATATTATATTATATGATTATTAATAACAATATAATATTACTATAATATATGAAATATACTTATTATAAATTATATATGTAATATATATATTGATATAGTTATTATATAATGTTATTATATATATATAATTATTATTATATGTTTTATTATTAATAATAATAATAACATTTCTATTATTTATTAGATTATATAATCATATTATTTTAACATATTGTCTATATTTTGCTTTAATCGGAATGTGTCTTAATTTTTATGTATAATAAAATTTTATGTAATTAATTTTACTTTAAACTTATTGTCATATTATTATTGGAGTAATCTTATTTATATATCTTATATTATATATAATATCTTTTTTTTGTCTATATATAAAAATAAATATATATTTATATTTATATAATTATATTTTAATTATATATAAATATAATTTATAAATATATATATTATATATTATTATTTATAATTATAAAATATGATTATAATTATAATAATTTATTTAATATAATTTTAGAATTTACATTAATTTCATATATATTATTTTAAAATGATTAGTTGATTTTATATAAAATTGAAAGATTATCTTATAGTTAAATATTAAATAAATAAATTATATATATAATAGATTGGTATATAATTATTATAAATATATTCAAATTACATATGTAAGTAGATTGAAATGATAAGTAAAAGAAAATTGTGAAAATTCATGATTCTATAAATAATATATATTTAATACCTGAATATAATAAAATGTTTAATTAAGTATAATAATTAGTAAAGAATTTTAAATTTTATTATCCGAATTTGTTATAATAATTATACAATAAATAGTAATTTAAATACTTTTTTTTTTATCTTTAATATTGGGTTTAAATTTGTTAAAATTCGCATTGAAATTTTATTCGTGCCCTAAATGTCTTAGATCAGGAAAAGTTTTAAAATTGGGTAAAATTCACAAGTTTGTGATCATGATACGTTGTGTATTTTGGTAAAATACTCTGAGTATTGGACACCCATAACTAATAAGAGGGAAACTAGTGGTAGAATTTAGATAATTGAAAACAACCACAAAATATACGGAGTTTTATTATTCGAATAAATAAGATAACCTCATAAAGCGAAGTAAAGGAAATAAAAAATTGGGATGTTAATAAAAAATAAAAAAAAGTACGGGTGACCATACTTGACAACTGAAAAAGTAAAGAAAATTTAAGGAAAAGAATTTTATATACACTGAAAGATTTCAAGAGAATTAAATGATTGTAACAGTACTCTTTTGATGTGCGATTAATTAAAATAAATATAATAATATTATAAATAATAATTAATAAATAATATATAATTAACATAAATAATGAAAAATGAAGTAATAATAATAATAATAAATATATAATAAAATAATAATAATAATAATAATAATATTAATAATAATAAATAATTTTTAATTTGTGCATTACGGGTTTTCAGTGCTAATTAGATATGAATAAAATATTAAATACCATTTAATGATCTATCTCTTTGTTAAATCGTGGTTTAAAATAATTTTGAGACCAAATTAAAGTTGTCCGACAACCCGTTATCGTGGTGGACAAACGGATGCGTATGTGGAATTTGATTTCAAACAACACAAAGGACGGATGTGCAGTGATATATGTGCGATAGTGCGGTTGCCGTTGTTCGAAAAAACCACAGTTCACACGCCCATCCCTAATTAGCTAATATTCCGAAATTTTATTTGAAATAATTGATATAAAAATAATTGATTCCTGGTATTATCAAATTTTACTTAGACACATAAATAATTTAATTTCCCCATCTTATTTTCAAGATTTCTTTTCATAATTTTCTTAATCTTCAACAACAAGAACATAAAAAAATAATAATAATTAGAAATAATAATAAAAATAATTATATAACATAATTCAAAATGATAAGATTAAAATCACTGCAAACACATTATGAGCTCCCGTGAGTAAGAAGATTGATTTCTTTTAAAGCTAATTTAAATTTTATTGATCATTTTTTAATATATAATTTATTTTATATTAATAAAATATTTATAATATAATATATTAATATTTAGATATATTATTAATATTTAATATATATATATATATATATTTATAAATAATATATATATATAATAAAAATATATGCAATATAATATATATATAATTTATATATATATTATTAATATATTATATATATATATAATATATTATATATATATATATATTAAATAATTAATATAATATAATAATATTATATATTATGTATATATATATAATTATATATAAATTAATATTATATTATATAATATATATATATTAATATATATATAATTACAATATATAATAATATATATAATATATAATTATTAAATATATATATATAAAATATTTAATATATAGAAACATATATAAAAATAATATATATATATATATATATAAAATAAATAATAATATATTATATTATATATATATATATATTATATATATATCTATAATAATTTATTTAAAATAATTAATATATAATATTATTAAAGTTATATTAATGTATATTTATATAATATATATATATATATTAAATCATAATATATATGCATCTAATATTTTTGTTATAATTTAATCTAATACTATAAATAATAATTTAACATATTAATATATATATATATATATAATAGTTTATATATATAGTATAATATATATATATATATATATTATGAAATATTATATATAATTATATATAATATATAATTATGTTAATAATAGGTATTCTTATATATATATTATAACTATATTAGATATAATGTATTAATATAGTACGATAGCTAGATTATTAATAATAATCACATAATATTAAATATATTATTAAATTTATATAGAGTTAAGTAAAAATGGACATTGACATTCACGTCATACCGCTAATCCCATTTGCTGAGATACATCCAGCCACCCTATAAATTATATCTTTAATCTCGTCTTATAAAAATACCGAGAACATCAACATGAGCTATACTCTAAATCTATCTATCTTGAAACAAATAATAGTCACAGTAAAATACCTCAGACCTAAGCGGCTATCATGATTCGAGCTATCCGATTCCTGAGCATCCTTCTTTTAATTGAAAAATGAGGATATAGTTGAGCGGTTATATTAATTTCTCTAAGCTTAATTTTAGATTTTATATGCAATCACTAATAGAAGTATAAATTAAAAATGCTATTTGGGACTTTTTTATATATAGTTTGAATCAATGGGTTTATAATATATATATATAGTAGTGAGTTTAGCATAAAAATATATAATAAAAAGGGATTTAAAATCAATAGAACAATAATATAAAATGGTTTCTATCAATTTACTAAATTATTTTAAATTTTCTTTCGTTGTCATTTTCCCTATAATTCATAACACCTGCAAACGTTCACACAGCTTATACAACTGCTTTCAATAAATATTCCTAAATTATTATAGGAGGTTGTTGTTAAAATAAATTTCCTTATATAGAAATAATTTCACTTTTGATTTAGCTGTGCAATTATATATTAATACTTAATCAGGTAATAATATAGTATAGTATTGTAAATATAAACGATAAAATAAAAATTAATACAGCCCCTTATAAGTTAGATTTATAATGAAGTTGACAAGACTTCATGTACAGTAGTGTTTTTCATATCTTCTCATTAAAGTATTTGGTTCAAGATAAAAATATTAATTAATGATAAAGATAATGATGATAAGAATTCTGTACTAATTGAAAATTGAAAATTAGATAAGAAAAGTTTTCATCGTTACTGCTTGGGAGGTCGAGTATTTTTATTTATTTTTTTTTCCCGATTTTAATTTTTATTTTTTATTTTTTTTTTTTATTTTTGATAAAGTTTATTGTCATGTTATATATTTTAATTAGCTTATATAGCAAACATAAGTGATGAATTATACATGTCATAGTAAATTAATTGTATTCTTGCAAGGCAAATTTAATGCTAATTTTTATCTCTAAGATCTTTTAAATCTTTATTTAGTTATTCTTGAAAAGATTATATCCATTACCTATTTTATCTCCGAATATCTTAATTATCTTTAATCTTATATAGTTTATTGATTATTGAGATATATGTATAAAATGAAATCCTTAGTAATTGATTAGTTAATAAATATTTATATATTATAATGTTTTGATTACTTCGTTTAATAAATACACCAAACATTCATTGATTCAGAAAATTTATACTTGCAAAATATTGTGCACCAATTACTAAACCAAGTTTTCCAAGTTAATATCCTCAATTTCTCTTTAAGTATATCCTTTTGCATAATAAGGGAAAATTGAAGCAATAAATGGAAGACATCAATAATTTCCTCTAAAAATTATTCAAATAATAACCTCTCCATGATAACCCATTAAAATGTATTAACCACAAATATAAAATATTATAATCAATATAAGCAATAACAAGAAATCTCATATCCTATAATTAAGGAATTCAACAAATTATATGATATAATTACAATCTAAATTAATAAAAAAAAAAGTATATATTACAACAAACAATGTAAATACATAATTAAATATTAAATAATAATATATAATAAAAATTAAATAAATATAATAATTAAATAATTTAAATAAAAAATAATTCATATAAAATAATAGTGATAAATAATAAATAAAATAATAGAATTATATAAAATTATTAAATCTAATAAATAAATAAGAGGAGGGTGGAAGAAAGATTAAAATTTATTTATATTTATAAGACATGAATATTAAATAATAAGTAAATATGTTTTAGTTGAAGAAAACAGTAATGATGATAATTGAAATGATGAAATGTGGCCAATAAGAGATAATGAATAGGGAATGAATAATTAATGTAATTGAATAATCACATTTTATAATTAATTATTTATATGAGAGTAATGATTAATTAAAGTGCATAGTTCCATGTGAGTTTTTGAATTGTAGGAATAATCCTAATATTTAGAATTAGAAATAAGATAAGAGCGAGTTATATAACTAATTTAATAAAAAATAAAATAAAAAATAAACTAAAAATAATATATATGTCAAAAAATAAACAAAAATAACAATTGAGAAGATTATGTATAAAATAAATTAATTATGAAATGAGATAATAATAATAAATAAACTGAAAAGATTATTAATAAAGTAATTAATAAATTAAATTCTAAAATGAAAAAAAAAAACCGGGAAAATGAGAACATTGGTGGAATGCTTGTGAAATGGAGTAAATGAGGAAATAAATAAATAATAAGAAATAAGGTAAGAGAAAATAATTAATAAGAAATTTATATAATTAATCATATAAACGAGGATTAGATAAAGTAAGTGAGTCAGCCACAGAATTATCTTTAATTATATATATTATATGAATATATGATATTGAGAGTGAGATATATATAATAATATATATTTAAAATTGTTAACTAATTAGTCACCTATATATGATAAATATGATCACTCACTCTAGTTGCAGATAATAATAATAAGTATAGTAGGAAAGATAAAGAGTATATAAGAAAGTAAATAAAGTAAAGAGATTATGAATAATAATAAAGATGAAGTAAATATAAATAAGTAATAGAAAAACTGAGATATATTTTAGAATAATGATGG
>JABUQX010066524.1:52500-55000 GCA_015478945.1 Trachelipus rathkii | reverse complement strand
TATATATATATATATATATTTTTTTATTTATATATATTTTATTCTTTTAAAAAACAATAACATTATTAAATATATTATTATATATTATTATTACATATATTTCTCTTTTTTTTCTGTAGATATGTATATATATATATATATATATATATATATTATATATATATATATATATATATATATTATATATATATATATATATATATATATATATAAGTTTATATATAATATATATAGTTATACATATATATATATATATATATATATATATATATATATATATATATATATATATATATATATATATATATATATATATATATTATTTCTTTACATATATATACAGGGAGACATATTATTAGTTAGAAGGAATTACATATCTATATATATATATATATATATATATATATAAATATATATATATAGCATATACATATATACATATATAGCATATATATATATATATATATATATATATATACATTATATATACATATATATATATATATATATATATATATATATATATATATATATATATATATATATATATATATATATATATATCATCTGTTCCTTGGTGCCCCAGAACTGGGGGTGGGGTGCGTAAACGTGCACAAGAATAAGAAATTTAAGTATAAGACAATGACTTGAGTCGAAAAAGAAAGCCTTCTAACGATCCCTCCTCATACCCTTAAGTGGGAGACCGTTATGGCCAAAATTCTCACTGAAGCTTCACACTCAGTGACAGTCATCTATTGTGGTATTTCGTCACCTGGGTCAGACTCACAACCGTGAACTCTAATGAAAACCATGCAATATACTCATATTATACACAATTTTCACTGCTTTTGCTAAATTCACATTCCTTTCTTTCAAACATGCTTTTACTGACTCAATTCACTTTTTCTTTAGTCCCTCAGCCGATCGCTTCCCAACACTCTTACCACTATACACTCACATAACCAACCGACTATCATCCATCGTTTCTCAAAGATCAAACTACCTTAATACACTCTCATTTATTCTCTCATTCATCCTTATCATCACCTCACAATACAAAGCACATTAATACGCTCATTTCTCATTTTATCAATTTGTCCTACATCTAACACGCCTATAAGATGATCCACCTAAACAGACCGCACCTTACTTAAGTCTATAGCTTTTATTCAACACCATAATTTCTTTACTATGCAGAAATACCGGTTAGAATAAACCCACAAGCAGAACCCTAGAGCAATAAAGACTTAGTCCCCTGGCAATCACTAAAAATTTAATTGTATCAGCCACTTCCCACCACTCATAACTTTCCTACTACAATCAGCATCGCCCGTTCCCTTTTCATCCAATATATAACCTAGATATTTAAACTCAAATACTTTGTCCACTTGTCTACAATCTAACATGATTTCCCACTACGAACTCTCCTCATCTACCACCATCAATTTGCTCTTTTCTACATTAACTTATAAACCCACTCTATTTATACACCCTGACAAGCCTTTTTACCAATCCTCAAACTTTTTTCTCATTCACTACACAAAACAAAATTGTCTACATACAATAATCAAGGCACTCTCCATTCTATTTCATTCTCCATCAGTCTAACACTCTCCCCTGCCATCCTTACCTTAAAACCTTTCATCACCCCATTTATATATAAAATAAACAACTATGGTGACATAACACAACCCTGCCTCCCTTCGCTATTAATGTTAAACTATTCACTCTTCACTCCATTTATTCTTTCACACACATGCATATTTTTAATTCTATTCATAAAACCTACCACCAACACCATATATCATTTGCATCTGTCACATAGCTTCCCTATTAATCCTGTCATACGCCTGTTGCAAGTCCATGTAATTAAAATAAAGTTTTCTATTCTTCTCTCTCATTTTTTCACTCATTTGTTTTAATGTAAAAATTTGATCAATATATCCTCTACCATTTCTAAATGCACCTTGTTCTTAATCAGTCAATCTCTCTGTCACTCGACGCACTCTCTTAACCAAAGTACCAACATATACCTTCGATACACCACTCAATAAACTAATTCCCTATAGTTTCTACAGATCCCTTTATCACCTTTACCCTTATACATATCAATGCTCTCCTACAGTCCTTCGGAACTACACCTTCCAAAGGCGCTTTGTTACACAACTTCAATATCCGGTCAATCACAATCTCAACCCATTCTTGATCATTTCATTAGTACTTCACCTGCTGACTTGTCATTCTTCAACTTTTTCACTCTACCTTTTACTATCTTTCAATGAATTCATTCCAAAAATACATACTTCTTCTTACACTCTCCTTACTTCCATCTCATCAGTCACAAAAGTAATATCTCTATTCATTATTGTATGAAGATTTCCCTTACTCCTTTTCTCAACATTTCAAACATCCTTCCAGAATAGCGTCCTAATTCATTGTAGGTCCTCATTCATCTTTCTTCCAAACTATTCATTTACCATCTTTTTCATCAATTATGTAG
>JABUQX010066524.1:42500-45000 GCA_015478945.1 Trachelipus rathkii | reverse complement strand
TATATATAATATATATATATATATATATATATATATATATATATATATATATATATATATATATATATATATATATATTACAGATTACCACCACTCAAGGCTGGGCCCTTCTCAAGTAGGTGGCAGAAAATAATATACAGGAAAACCCACCCAAGCCCAAGCCTAATGTAAATCTCTTAGGTGAGCACAGACGTGTGTTTTAAAGAGAAGATTGTTGGAAAAAACAGAGAGGCAAGGAGTTCACAGAACAGAAGTGGCTGGAAAGAAGCAGGCACCACAACGAACAAGTCTGGGATTTTCAATGCTCTAGCGCTAAATTCATGCGAGAGCAAGGGACCTCTTGTACTACGAGGGCGATGCAATGGAGGTGGAAAGCGAGCGGCAAACTCCCCTGAGCATCCGCCGTTGTAGTGCGTATAGAAAAGAGATAGTGCACCAACGTTCACGTCTCAGAGATAGAAGTCAAGAGAGTTAAAGGAGGGACAGTTTATAGTCTCTTAGCTTTAGACTCGACTCTATCCAATAGAAAGGTGGTGCTGGGAGCCCCCCCAGATGTGAGAACAGTACTCCAAACAAGGGTGAATGAGGGCCTTATATAACTGGAGTAGCTGTGCAGAGGAAAAAAATCCCACAACCGGAACAGAACTCCCAGTTTCTTTAGTTTCTTATCAACCGTTGTGATACGAGGTTTCCAAGACAATTTTTTGTTTTGTTTATGTTCAGACCAAGAATGTTTATGTTGTTAATAGGTGAGACGTTAGAGCTGTCGAAGAAAATAGGAAAGTTAGGAAGGTGTTTTTGAGAGGAAATTGTAAAGAAGTTGAGTTTTCAAAGAGTTAATTTTCACAAGTTTGCAGTGGCCCAACCGGAAATCCCATGCAGGTTGGCAAGAAAAGAATCGGAAAGCTGAAGACTAGAGGCAACTCTAGAGCAAAAGAGTGAGCAGATTGAAATGAGTGGAAGAAATGGAGAAGTTTAGTCATCGGGCATAAGAGCGGTCAGAGTTAGAAGTACAGCTGAGGAGATCGTTGATGAAAAATATGAATAAAGTTGAATATAAAACAGAACCTTGAGGGACACCACAATTAATAGGAAAGGAGGAAGAAGTCGCTCCATCAACGAGTGCTGATATGGAGCGACCAGAGAGAAAACTTGACAAGAGTAAGCAAAGAGAAGGAGGAAACAAAAGGAAGAGAACTTAGAAATAGTGACGCATGCTATACCCGATCAAAAGCTTTTGATATGTCGAGCGCCACCACACAAGACTCCCCATAGTCCCTAAGGGCAGAAGACCATAAATCAGTTAGATAGGAGAGTATGTCACCAGTTGACCTCGAGCGTCGAAAGCCATACTGATGATCTGAAAGAAGGGAATGAGACTCCAGATGATCCAGGAAATGAGAGTTAAGAAGAGTTTCAAAGATTTTAGATAGAATACAAGTGATAGCTATAGGACGATAGTTAGAAGGATCAGAGCGGCTACCTTTTTTCGGAATTGGCTGGACATATGCGCGCTTCCAGCACTGAAGAAATGTATTAGTATTAAGGCATAGAGAGTAGAGTTGAACGAGGACAAGCGCCAGCTCAGAAGCACACTTCCTCAAAACACGGGGAGGAATGCCATCCGGGCCACTAGCTTTCCTGACGTTCATAGATCTCAGAATCCCATGCACCCGATCATGCGTAATCACGGGAAGAGACATAGGAAACCTGAGAGGAGAAGGAGTAGGAGGAGGGATGCCGAATCGTCCAGGGTATAATTAGATGAAAAAAAAAGAGGCCGAAAAGATTAGCCTTTCCAGTAGGAAACTTAGCTACAAAACCGTCAAAGCGAATAAGTGGAGGAAAGGCAGATTTACAAAAGTTATTAAAGATGTTTTTGGCAAGAGGCAAGAAATTATTATCAGTAGGAGAGCCAAGTAGGTTGTCGCATTTTCTTTTAATGAAAGCCTTCTTAGCCTGTCGAATAATATTTCTGCAACGATTCCAAGCAGAATGGAAATTAGTAAGAGTGATAGGAGAATGAGAGTTTTTCCATGCCCAATAGGCAATGTCTCTCTCCTGAATGGAGCGAGAACAGGCTCCATCGAACCATGGATTTTGTGGAGAAAAAGATTTAGTTGAAGATGGAATGAACCTGCTCATCCCCTCGGTGATTACGGCCCCTACCTTTTCAGCAGTGACCGAAGCGTCCTCCGAGTCAAAGCAAGATTCACTTCAAGCATTGTTAGCAAAGAAACGACGCAACGCCCCCCAATTAGCCCGATTAAAATGCCAGAAAGTACGTTTAGGGCATGGTGGAGCTGCTGGAGAAAAAGTATTGTAATTAAGAGCTACAAGATTGTGGTCAGAGTTACCGATAGGAGGGAAAATGGTGTATTTATATCTAGAAGGAGAAGGAGTAGTGGTGAAAAATAAATCAAGCATGTTCAAGAATTGGTTAGGTCGATCTGGGATATGTGTAGGTTCTTTAATTAACTGTTCCAGATAGTTGAAAATA
>JABUQX010066523.1:5000-20000 GCA_015478945.1 Trachelipus rathkii | reverse complement strand
TCTCTTGCAAATTTCCTATTGAAAATATCTTGCTGAATTGCTACAATGTTGTAACTTTGCTCATTGTCATTCCACCTGACGAGTGTGATTGTAATTCTTCTGCTTTCTTTCCACTGGCAACGTGCACTGCACTACACTGCATTATTTGAATCAGGACGAGTCTCCTGGGTCACATTCTTCTATAGTGATGACATTTTAATATACCCTACAACAGAAGGAAATCAAAATACTGGTATAGCTCTCGTATAGGGCAGAGTGAATTGCTGCTCATCCTTCTGAGATGGCATTTGACAGTCTCTTTACAAAGGAATCATAATTCTCGTAAAGTATAATTAAAAATGTCGAGTTTACTATTGCGCCACCCTTGATTATTTTTTATAAATTGGCTCTTTTTCTTTGTTTCACACACCCATATACTGGTGACGATGTCTTCTCAAATTATTCTAGAAACCCAGTTACGTTACATAATTTTTTGTCCTTTTATACCAGTTGAAACATTGTGTTTTACTGTATACTCAGTAAGATCTCTGAGAACCACATCGACACATCCACATCAATATCTCTCTTCTATCTTCTTACAGATTGTTGGAAGCCCAGCCTGCTGGGACAGTACACCTTTGCCCTGCTATCTCTGAGCAGTATGTAATGATTCGTCTTCACTATTGCAATTACCCTTTTATCAGAGTCTTGGCCATCGCTATGGAAAAGGACGACTTAAATCTCTTCTATTCATCTATTTCAGTATTTCACACTTTCTGAACAATGCGCATAACTTTCAAGAATGCTCAATATTTCTTCATTAGTATCTCTTTAATATCGAACTTTTACTCTGGATGATTTACGGGAAATATATATAAAATAACTACGTTTGAATATATATATATACATATATATATATATATATATATAGCATATATATATATATATATATATATATATATATATATATATATATATATATATATATAATAGTTAAGATATATATATATATACATATATATATATATATATATGTATATATATTGAGAAAGAAAGAAAATAGGAAGGAAAAGCAAGTAGAAAGAGAAAGTTTATATAAATATGAGAGCATTAAGTTTGTGTTACTTCCTAGCAAGATATATATCATACGCGAGTATAAAATGCAATTTTAATTTGTTTGAATCTTTTGTTATTCAATACATCACTACACAAAAAGATTAATCATACCAAATTGATAAACATACATTAACTTAGGAACACTATTTTTTTATAAATATAAATTAAACCCACCATAGGTCACCCTCCTGCACGTAGAAAATTCTGTTACTAAGATAAGAGCTTATATTCTTGTTGAAAATAAGATGAAAAAAATTATATGTAATTGTACTCAAGAAACATTATTTTTCTGTAAAAAATTCCATAAATTGTATTGAAACATATAGTGGAATATTTTAAATTATTTTTTTAGTAAAGTTGTATATTGCATATGATTAAACATACGCTGGGCGTTAATGGGTTAACGTGTATTTTTTAAATAATAATTGCAGGACCCTTGGCGTAATGGAATATATTAGTTCACTAAAAGATTAGATGTGTCTGCTATCCTTTGTAATTAGTGGGTATAAACGAGAGAAATTGATTTATTAAAAACACTTAGAGGAATTAAAACCGGAGAATGGCTTCATTAAAGTGATTAATTTATAAAACACTTAGAGAACTTAAGATCGGATAATGGCTTAATTAAAAAGTTAAAACATTGGACACTAATCAATGGAAAACATTATTTAAGGTTATTGTGGTACGTTTTTTTTAATGAATTTAAATGAATGAGTCACAGAAGATTTTACTCTTCATCAGCGGGATTCGAACACTGGACCTCCGCGTTGCTGAGGTAACAGTAACCGGCGCTTTATAAATGAATAAGATTGATTTATTATATAAACGAATAAGATTGATTTATTAAAAGCACTTAGAGGAATTAAAAACGGAGAATGGTTCAACTTAAGGAGATCGATTTATAACGCTAGAGGAACTAAAAAGGGTTGGTTTCATTTTAAAGCTTCTAATTAGGTCATCATCGGTAATTTGGTCTTCCTTTGTCCTGTAGAGGCGAAAATTACTTTACAATTTTTAACGTTCTCGAACATTAGAAAAACCAAATAAAAACAGCGACGTCAATACAGATATCCTAAAAGGGATATTATTGAACAACCTAATAAACAAAAATCATAATGATAAGCTTCCATCCATTTTTTACCATGCCCTGACCTCCCTACAAAAAAAAATAAAGAAATAGTCATCACCCGTAGTGATAAAGGTAATAATATATTAATATTGGATCACAATGACTACATAACAAAATGCAATCACATCCTAAACGACAATAACACATATTCCCTCCTCACAAAAAACCCGCACCAAAACTCTTTTGATACATTTAATAGCCATCTAAAACAAATATGTAAACAATATCCGGATATACATACACAGAACAAAGCATATATGACAAATCTTTCACAATTTTATGGAATACCAAAGATACATAAAAACAACACTCCTTTACGCCCCATAATATCCAACATCAACTGTAATACTTTGCAAATTGTCAACCTGGTTATCAAACACCCTCCAACCCCTTATAGGAAAAATCTCTCCCTCGCATATCAAAAACACTTATGATTTTATACAACAGACTCATTCCATAAACCCTTCCACTAATAAATTCCTAAGTTTTGACGTAGTATCTTTATTTACCTCCGTACCGGTACCCTACACCCTACAACTCCTTGAAAACTATATAACTTCTAATCACATGAACCTTACCCACCCATTCCCCCTTATCAAAGAATTAATACTTCTCACCCTTAACCATAACTATTTCACGTTCAATAACCAATTCTACCGTCAAAATCAAGGCCTATCAATGGGCTCCCCGCTCTCCCCCACCCTCGCTAACCTCTTCATGGAGTTAATAGAACATTATCATATATTACCTAACCCCCTCCTAACCAACTCCACATGGCTACGATATGTCGAACGACGTATTCGTAGCCATCCCTAACCACACAAATTTCAACCATATCCTAACTCTAATAAACAACATACATCCCTCCATATCCTTCACCTACGAATTACCCCATAATTCCACAATACCCTTTTTAGACACTTTACTTTCATGGAAAGATTCCCCACACTTAAACTACTCAGTATACAGAAAACCTACCTCCCCCCCCACTTACATACACTGGTATTCTGCCCATAACAAAAACACAAAAATAGCTACTTTAACTTCCCTATACCTGAGAGCCCTCCGCATATGCACCCCCACTCATCTCAATTCTGAAACACAATATCTCTACTCAACTTTTACAAAACTCAAATACCCACCCTCCATAATAAATTCCGCCTACAAAAAAGCAAAACAAAAATACTACCAAGCCCAACATGAAAACGCCAATACACCAAAAACATTCCTTCCTCTGCCTTATGAACTTAACCACACTATCAAACAACATCTTCCAAAATCCATATCCATTACTCAAAACAATACTTTTTCCCTCAAACACACCCTTCAGCCCCCTAAATACAAAATCCCCCCAAAACAATACATTTACCAAATTCCCCTGCCACGACTGCCCTTCCATATACATAGGAGAAACAAATGATCTGGACCGACGTTTAAATCAGCACAGAACTGACCTCACCAATGATAACATTAATTCATCTCTTACCCAACACCGTACTCTTACCCAACACAAAATAAATATAAACAACACATCCATCCTAAAAAATATAAGCCATACCCAAAAAAAAAGAAAAATAACTGAATCTCTATATATTCACAATACCACAAACTTTAATAAAATACCTGGTCAGTTCACATTCGACTACATCCAAAACTCGATACTGTTATCATCAAAATATTTTTCACAGATTTAAATAACCAAAAAAACCCAACCAACTAACCTCCCACAAACCCTTCATTTTGATCTGTAGTTGAAGTCCTTTCCTTTACTTGAAAAAGGTCTAATGAACAACTTAGACGAAAGCTTGTCCCGTGATAACCATAAATAATGTTTTCCATCGATTAGTGCCCTAATTTTGGCTTTAATTGAGCCATTCCCCGTTTTTAATTCCACTAAGTGTTATAAATCGATCTCCTTAAATTGAACCATTCTCCGTTTTTAATTCCTCTAAGTGCTTTTAATAAATCAATCTTATTCGTTTATATAATAAATCAATCTTATTCGTTTATATATATATATATATATATATATAAACATATATATATATAATATATATATATATATATATATATATATATATATATATATATATATATATATATATATATATATATATAAAACGTACCACAATAACCTTAAATAATGTTTTCCATCGATTAGTGTCCTATGTTTAACTTTTTAATTAAGCCATTCTCCGATTTTAATTTCTCTAAGTGTTTTTATAAATTAATCACTTTAATGAAGCCATTCTCCGTTTTTAATTCCTTTAAGTGTTTTAATAAATCAATCTCTCTCGCTTATACCACTAATTACAAAAGGATAAGAAGAAACACATCTAATCTTTTAATGAACTAACATATTCCAATACGCCAAGGGTCCTACAAATAATTATATATATATATAAATATATATATATAATATATATATATATATATATATATAATATATATATATATATATATAATATATATATATACTATATATATATATTGGTCACAATCTACTAGGATAATTGTGGTACTAGGGTGCCCTAACCTGCAGTCACCAAAAATGGGGTCCCCCAAGGCTGGGCCCACAACTCTTGCCCTATTGAAAATTAGATTTTACAAATGGATTATATACTTTTTTGCAATAGTATTGAAATTCAAATACAGAAAAGTTTGTGCTTGAGAAACATAAATTTTTTTGCCCCTTCCTGTGGCGAACTCCTGTTTCTCTTCTCATCATAGTATTACCGGACATGCTAAACACATTCTACACTTGAGAACACCTAGCTTGGGGGACAGGACCAGATATTTCCTTGCAAAGTTTCCTCAAGCGTGGAGAAATAACACATATACACATGCTTAACTTTCCACCAACTGCTAGAAATCATGCAATACCTAACTGATTAACCTTAGTCCAAGAAACAACCGTTATTTCCTTGGTGATAGTTTTCAATCATTTAGCCAATCATCTATAAATCGGCAATGCGACAGTCGTGTTTTCTCCACCTACTGCAAGAACTGTAGAAATTTCTCTCCAAAGTGAATCTGTTAACAATCGACATTTACTTGTAGAAGCGTGTTGGATTCTGTCAGATTCGTTTTTTTACGAATTAAATGGGTGGCGAATTCCAATAGACTGTTCGGATTGAAGTTTTCAAACTGCAATCGCAAAATGACGCATTTAACTTGCACCTCTAATATTTGTGCTACAAAAAAACTTCGCTTATATAACCGGGAATCAAAGACTAAACTTTTAACCAAATAAAGCTCATGAAGCAAGTAACATCAATCTCCAACAGACACAAGACGAATTATATAATCATAAGCTTATAGTTAAATTAAACCCTGTCTATTCATTCATTTAAACCAGCCATACACTTTTCATTCAGAAGAGGCGTTCCAAAATGCTTCCCTTATTAAGCGTTTGAGATTAACGGTATTACATCGGAGACAGAAGCTGTAGAGGCGGCTGGAATTTTTTCGACGGTATTATCTCCAAATGGTTCAAATAGCTAATGCAAGTGTTGATACCTCAAATCCATTTTCCTACATTTAGTAGAACGGTAGATCGTTAAACTTTGGAATACGAACTGGCGTACAAAAACAAGAAGTTCTTGATCAATACCTATCTTCCCCATCATATATAGAAGACACTATTCCAGCGAAGTTGGAACGTCTTCAGATAACAGTAAATATGGAATATTCAAGCCGTTTTTGAATTGACTTCAACTCATTTTAATTTTCATTTTCAGATTCATCTTAAGTATTTTTATTATAAAAATTCTTTATCAAATTACGATAATAAATATCCGCGCAACAATCCGCAGGGCAAAGCGCTGATGCGAATATGCACGAATCTTTATATAATGGCGGATGTTCCACGGATGCGGATGTTACGTGTATCACTATATTATATAATATTATATTATATATATATATAATATATATATATTTATATAAGTATTATATATATATATAATAGATATATATATATATATATATATTATATATTATATATATATTATATATATAAAATATAATACTATATATATATTAAGATATACCTATATAATACCCCTATATACTATAATATCAAGGGGCGGGCACTTTCGCGAGGATTAATGAATAAATCAGGAGAGATGCGAGCAACCCCGCTCCTCCTTCCGATTACATAAGACAATAACATTCTGAAATTAAAACACAATAAATACTAAAACAAACACCTTTGTTCTCTAACTTAACCACACATACAATAACTTCCCGAATGCAAAAATTATTAAAAAACAACCTGTTTTGTAATAAGGCAGAAACGTCCGGATGGTTTCGATCTGATAATAAGAAAATCGAATAAGAACCTAACTTGACGATCACAGCTTGATAACTAATCAGTATTAAGAATATTCTACTTCTTAAAAAGACCAGACGTAGAGAGTGAGCGAAATCGTTATCGCTCCTAGTCTATCCGTATAGTCATGTAAAAATTATTACGTGGTCTGCAGTATACCACACAAATAAACACCTACACTAACGCAAGCCTTCATAATGGAGCGCCCCACACCTTAGCCACGTACCGACATTACCACAATCCAACTACGTAAACTTCGAGTACTCCGATCACGATCAACATCAACCTAAATATAAAATAAAACATTAACTTTATCCTCTATAACCACAATACATTACTCCATCACTAATCATTAATATATTCCAGTTCAATATAATCAATCATAACTAATATACTATCACAATCTCACTACTAATTAAAACTTACTCTACTTATCCTCCATCTACACATTATAACCACTATTCATATCAACCCACAATATAATCTACCACCATATACACCACACCACACAACCACCCACAACAAACAACCACACAAAACCACACCACACACCCAACCACACCAACAACCACCACCAATTATTAATTAATTATTCATAACATAATACTATCCATAATATTCTATCATATATCATTACAAATCATTATATATTATTATTTAAAATAACATAATATAACATCATTGATCTATAATATATCTATTATTATTATATATTCATTACAATTCACTAAATCCTCACCTATATCTCTACAATATATCATATTATCCCATTCCCATTATCTATATACTACCAAATTATATTTATTATTATTTATACTACTAATATATATAAAACCTACAATATATAACTTAAGATACACATACATACTAACTCCATAATATACATCCAAAAAAAACTAATAATAATAACACAATATACTATATAATAACATATAAATACCATACATAACAAATAAAATAACTATAATATAATACTATAAAATATACTATAAATCACTTAAACAATATAATAACAATAATATATAATAATATAACCTATATATATATATATTCTAGAAGATTGGAGATGTACATATTACGAACATACACCTCCACTAATTCCCAACCTTTTCTTATCAAAAACAATCTCCTCAGAAACAATGCTATGTCATTAAGACTAAAATATCATCTCGCGGAGACTGTTAAAACAAAATGGATTTTAACATCGAACTGTAACATGGTAAATTGAACACCATAGAAGAGCCATTTGTAAATATAGATCGCTTTGAAAACCAATTACAGAAACAAAGCAACCAACGGAGAGAACACGAGAGAAGGAGCGTTTGAATGACTATTGACTGATCCTACTTTGTAATTTTTGGCGCACCGTTTTTTTCGCCATACTAATGCAAACACGTTAAGATTGTTTCTATAATAAAAATTCAATCAATAATCCAGACGTCAGTTCTCATAAAACAAGTTGTGAGTGAACTCAATTAGAATTAGTTATAGATTACGAAAACAGTTATGGACCACCATAACATAGCACATAACCAATCAATTGTGGGAACGTATTGATGATTACTTGACCGGTTAAGACGAGCCTTACACTTAAATAAGATTCCACACATTCAAACCTAACAGAATTAAAAAAGCTCAATTGTACACAAATGTTATATGACGAGCTGCCATTATTAAAAAGACTTAACTGTTTATCCATTTTTTAACATCTTGAGACTTAAATCTGAACTTGAAGTTATATATTGTTGAGAAGATTTCTATTCTCGGAAAGGAGCTCTTGATTCTTTTAACTACATTATGGAAAAAGGAACAGATCAGACTTTTGAAGAAACATTAAAGTTGCTAAAAATTTTAATAACTACACCAAATGTCATCTCTTGAAGATATAAGATTCTTTTGTCGACTGAAGAGCAACAAAAAGCGAATCTTCGGAATAACAATGGGACAAGATAGACTGAATGCCCTCGTTGCGCTTGCAACTGAAAGATATATTGTCCTCAATTGTTTTTTTGACATCTTGTGATTGACTTATATGCAAGTCAAAAAACGACAAGAATGGATTTCAGATACAAATTTCAAAAATTTACAATTTAATTATAAAGTAAGCAATTTATTATTTTCATATTTTATTTTAAATCATTCGGAATAGGTAACTTTTTTAATGTAATTGTGTTACCGTACGAAGTAGAATAATGCCAGAGGTGGTTAACCTTTCGTAAAAAATGTGAACCTTCATTTTAAAAAAAAGAGATATATATATATATATATATATATATATATATATATATATATATATATATATATATATATATATATAGTATATATATATATATATTATATATATATAATATATATATATATATTATATATAATATATAATATATATATTGTGAAATCGTTACACCCATCCATTTTCTACCACGAGTCGCACTGATATATATATACTATATATATATATATATATATATATATATATATATATATATATACTACTACTAATATTAATATAATATACTTAATATATACAATATTATACAAAAAACAACACTCAATAATCATAATAATATACTATAATATATCTATTACTATAATTAAAATAAATCTTCGGATTATTTAACACAATATAAAAAAGAAAAATTAAATAATATTATTTACTATTCCACAATTTTGAAAACGAGTTACGTAACGATTAACACGTTAACATTCCGTTTCATCCTTTCACCAAATAAAACGCTTTAATGAGGATTCTTAGGGATGTGAAAATTAAAGTAATGGTGTTAACTTTTTTTCATTTAACGGTGCCCACCTTGCAACATATATATATAAATATATATAACATTATATATATAATATATATAATATTAGTATATATATAATATATATATATACTATATATATATATATATATATATATAGTATATAATATATATATATATATATATATAATTATAATATATACATAATATATATATTAAATAATATAATATTATATATATATCATATATATATATATATATATATATAATATATAATATATATATAATATATATATATTATATACTATATAATATATATACTATATATATAATTATATATATATACTATACAGTTCAAATTGTTTTATATTACTTACAGATCAGATACCTTAATTAAAATGCCACGAAATTGTAAAAATAATCCAAAAATATTTTGTTACAATTGTGGTGAGGTAACGTTGAAGTTCTGCAAATGAGAAAAATACTACTCAAATTAATAAAAAAAGCATATATAAACTTTATTTTCAATGATTAAGCTTGGTGAACAAGATAAATATTTGGCACCTCATATTTGCATGCATAAGAACGTGCTTGTTGCAAACATCTACTTAGTGGGTTGGAACTTAACGGACAGATCACCAGACATATGCACATTTGCCAATTCACCATGGTTTGGAGTTAACCAAAGGATCACGCAATGGACTTATTTTTGCATTACAAAACTTGCTGGAATAACAATCAAGACCAAAAAGACCATTAAATATCCAAACCTACCTTCGGTTAGCCTGTTCCTCACAGCGAAGAGCTTCCTATCCCTGCACCACCTGAAAATTGAATCTTCCTCTCAGAAAACTCCGAAAAGAAGATATAATACAATTACGTCCAGAAAAATGACGACTTTGAAAAGACCTTGATTATGATGGATTTCAACAGAACCTCACAGAATTAAAATCAGCATGAACTCATTGATCTAGTTCGCGATCTATCATTGTCAAATAAACAGGCAGAACTATTGGCATCTAGATTAAAGGGTTTGGAATCTCCTTGGAGAAGGGAGCTAACATTTCCTTTATCGGCGACGCGAAGGAAGGAATTTCCAAACGCTTTTTCTCGGAGACGGCCAATTTAGTGTATTGTACTGATGTTGATTCATTAATGAGAAAATTAGGACTTTCATGGATCCTTAAGGAATGGAATTGATTAATAAGATTCTTCAAAAACTAGTTTAAAAGAACAGTGCCTCTTCATAATGGAAATGTTGAAACCATCATCGCACTTACCTAATTGCCTATGGAGCCCATATGAAAAGAGACCTACGACATGAAAAGTTTGTTATTGAAAATTACGATAAGAAACAGCATTCTTGGATATGATGTTGCGGCGATTTAAAAGTTAGACACTGTTGTTAGGTCTCCAAAAAGGATAATTTTACTAAATTTGTTGTTTCCTATGGCTAGTGCGATAGCGAGAATCGCAAAATTATTTGTCAAGAAGCAATGGCTAAAAGCATATCTAATACCTGGAAATAAAAATATAATTTTTCAACCACTTGTGAAACCTGAACTCGTATATCTTCCCTCCTTTGCACATAAAATTTAGGATTAATGAAAATTTTTTGTAAAAAGAGATGGATAAAAGTGGTTCAGGGTTCCTATACGTAAATAAAAAATTCCACCAGGATCAGTTGAGGCTAAAATTAAGAAGGGTATATTGTAGGCCCACAAAAAAGGGAAGCTAATGAAACCATCAATTGTGTGATGAAAGCATTGAAGATATTTGAAAAACCTGCCATGAGGTCCTTTAAAAGGTCATAACTGGGTTGCTTCTAGGCAATATTAAGGCCAACAACTATGAAGATCTAGTTTCCGAACTCTTCGAATTATAAAGCAATGGGATGTAACATGTCCTTAAAAATACATTTCCTTTATTCACACTTGCACTTTTTTCCTAACTGCAATCTAGGCGCTATAAACGATGAGCATGGTGAGCGATTTCCACCAAGATTTATTTAAACTATCGAAAAGTTATCGGGAATTGGAATCCAAATTGCTTGCAGGCTATGTTGGGACTTAAAAGGGATCTCAAAGCAAACTACAGTAGAAATTCTTCAAAAGGGCTACATTTTTAAACTTGCAGACTGTATACCCGTGGCAAGTGTGAGTAAATTAACTTATAAAGGCTTATCATTTTATTAAACAATACCTTAAATTTTTAATTTCGTTATTTACAAAAAAAAAAATTTCTGCCGGTTACAACAAAATGGTATGCAAATTCGGAACAGCGACAGACTCCATTAAAGAAACACCCATTTTTACTCATTTAACAGACAAAAAGTCAAATTATGTCGTCCATTGTAATGAATAATTCATTGTTCGGAGGTCGCACACAGCCATTCGTTCATTACTATCCACCGACAAATGGTAAGAAGATCATGTATCTAGACTATACATCATTATTAACCTTCGTCAGACTTATGCTTATTAAAATGAAAATTTGCAAAGCCAATGAGCTAGCGGTTTGATGTTATGAATACCAATATAACTATTATTATTATTTATTATTATTATTATTATTATTTATTATTATTATTATTTATATTATTATTAATTTATTATTATTATTATTATTATTATTATTAGTTATATTATATATTATTATTATTATTATATTTTATTATTATTATCTATATTATTAATTAATTATTATATTTTATTATAATTATTATTATTATTATTATTACTTTCTATTTATTAATTATTATTATATTATTATTATTATTATTATTATTATTATTATTATTATTATTATTATTATTATTATTATTATTATTATTATTATTATTATTATTATTATTATTATTATTATTTTATTATTATTATTTATTTATTATTCATTATTACCTGTTATTATTTAATATCATTATTAATATCATTATTATTTATTATTATTATTATATGATTAATTATTATTATTATATTATTATTATTATTATTATTATTTATTAATTATTATTATTATTATTATGTGATGTTATTGTATTGTTATTGTTATTGTTATTGTTATTATTATTATTATTATATTTATTATTATTATTATTATTATTTATTATTATTTATTATTATTATTATTATTATTAATTATATATTATTCATATTATTTATTATTATTATTATTATTATCATTATTTTATTATATTATTATTATTATTCATTATATTATTAATTATTATTATTATTTATATTATTATATTAATATTATTATTATCTATTATTATTATTATTATTTTATTATTATTATTACATCAATGTTATTATTATTATTACTTATTATATAATATTCATTTATTATCATTATTATCTATTATTATTATTAACACTTATACTATTCTTATCCTATTAATATTCACCATCTCATCAATAATATATAATTAATTTAATATATTCATTATTATAAATAAATATATCATATTCATAATTTAGTAAATACAATTATCATATATCCTTTATATATTAATTATTATTATTTATTTATTTTAATTTTTTATTAATTATTATGTATGAAATTAAGTTAGGTTCAGTTCTACTTTTATAATTAATTATTAGATATTATATATATATTTCTATCACTACTCATATTATTATCTATTATTAATTATTATATAATTCATTATTATTAATCTATTTCTAAATTTTATTATAAAAATTATTATATATTCATTTATTTTATTATTATTTATATTATATTATTATTTTTATTATTATTATTTATTATCATTATTATATATATTATTATTTATTTGTCTTATTGGATTAATTAATATTATATATTATTATGTATTATAAATATTATCAATTAATTATAATTTAATTATTTTTATTATTATTAATATTATTATTATTTATATTTATTATCTATTATTATTATTATTATTATTATTATTATTATTATTATTATATTATTATTATTATTATTATTATTATTATTATTATTATTATATTATTATTATTATTATTATTATTATTATTATTATTAGTATTATTATTACTATTATTATTTTTATCCTTAATAATATTGTTACCGTAATTATTATTTGATTATTTATAATTTTTTAGTAGTAGTATTTCTTCTTCTTCTTTTTCTTTTTCTTTTTCTTTTTCTTTTTCTTTTTCTTTTTCTTTTTTTTTCTTTTTCTTTTTCTTTTTCTTCTTCTTTTTCTTCTTCTTCTTCTTCTTCTTCTTCTTCTTCTTCTTCTTTCTTTCTTCTTCTTCTTCTTCTTCTTCTTTCTTCTTCTTCTTCTTCTTCTTCTTCTTCTTCTTCTTCTTCTTCTTCTTCTTCTTTTTCTTTTTCTTTTTCTTTTTCTTTTTCTTTTTCTTTTTCTTTTTCTTTTTCTTCTTTTTTTTCTTTTTTTTTTTTTCTTCTTCTTTTTCTTTTTCTTTTTCTTCTTTTTTTCGTTTTTTTCTTCTTCTTCTTTTTCTTCTTCTTCTTGTTCTTTCTTCTTCTTCTTCTTCTTCTTCTGTCCTTTTCTTCATTCTTCTCCTCCTTCTCCTAGTTCTTCAATTCTTCTTCTTCTCTTCTTCTTCTTCTTCTTTTCTTCTTCTTTCTTCTTTTTTCTTTTTCTTCTTCTTCTTCTTCTTCTTCTTCTTCTTCTTCTTCTTCTTCTTCTTCTTCTTCTTCTTCTTCTTCTTCTTCTTCTTCTTCTTCTTCTTCTTCTTCTTCTATTATACTTAGAGGGTTATTTCTAACATCCTAAGCCGGTAACATCATCGATCACACTACATTAATATTTTGTAATAACAGTTTTGGGGTTCACCATTTAGAGGGTTAATTATAACGTTCTAAGACGGTGACCTCATACTTCCCTCAGACTGTCTTGAGGGACTGTAAAGTCTCTTTCCATAGTCGGTGTTCCTGTGTTCTGTAAGTTCTTTCTTCTTTCTCTTTTTCTTTTCTTCTTTCTTCTTCTTCTTCTTCTTCTTTCTTCTTCTTCTTCTTCTTCTTCTTCTTCTTCTTCTCTTCTTCTTTCTTCTTCCTTCTTCTTCTTCCTTTTATTATTATATTATATATTATATATTATTATTATTATTATTTTATTCTTCTTTTTTTCTTCCTTTTATTATTATTTATTATTATTATTATTATTATTATTATTATTATTATTATTATTATTATTATTATTATTATTATTATTATTATTATTATTATTATTATTATTATTTAGTATTATTTATTATTATTATAACTTAACTTATTATTATTATTATTAGATTATTATTATTATTATTATTATATTATATTATATTATTATTTATTATTATTATTTATTATTATATTATTATTATTATTATTATTATAATATGATTATTTATTATTATTATTATTATTATTATTATTATGATTATTTATTATTATTATTATATTTTTATAATTATTATTATAAAATTTATTTTATTATGTATTCATTAAATTATTTTATATTTATGATTATGATTATTTTTAATATTTATCAATTTATTAAAACCACTTAAAACCTTTTATTATTCCAATTATTCATTATTATTATTATTATTATTATTATTATTTATTATTTATTTTTTATTATTATTATTATTATATTATTATTATTATTCATTATTATATTATTACAATAATAGTAAAATTTTGAATGTAAAATTATTAATATTATTATA
>JABUQX010066523.1:0-2500 GCA_015478945.1 Trachelipus rathkii | reverse complement strand
ATATCATACATAATTACTAAATATGGAGTATAGTTCCATATATAGTTGAATTATTCTCTCTAGTTATAAATATATAACATTACAAAATATATAAAGTACTTTATAGGCTCCAGACAATATATATTTTTAGGATACGTAAATTTTCTATTTTTACTAGTATATATTAAAGATAGTTTCTTAGTTATTTAAGTATTGTTATTTAATGTCATATATTATATAGATGATATATATAAGTTTTTCGGTTGAGCATCAGAAGGAAGAGAAAACGGTCGCCCTAGTAGCCTTTTTCTCATCTATTTCATTAGTAATACTCTATCCTTGTTTATTCAATCTTAAATATGTAGAGCGTAAGCAGTAGTATATCTAAGTGTAGAGAGAATGACCATAATATTTTGTGATGTTCTTAACTTCTCTCATTTTCTCTCTTGCCTCCTTCTAGATCTGACTATCTTACTTCTTCTTCTTCTTCTTTCTTCTTCTTCTTCTTTTCTTCTTCTCTACTTCTTCTTCTTCTTCTTCGTTCTGTTCTTTTTCTTTCATTATTTTATATCATTATTACCATTTATTATCATTTTGATTATATTCATTATTACTTATTATTATTATTATTATTATTATTATATTATTATTATATTTATTATTATTATTAATTATTATTATTATTATTATTATTATTTATTATTAATATTAATATTAATTTTAATATAATATATTAAATATTATATTAATATTAATATTAATATTAATTAATTAATATTAGTTGAATATTAATATTAATATTAATATTAATATTAATATTAATATTAAGGATTCATCATTAATATTAATATTAATATTAATATTAAATTTATATTAATGATTAATATTAATATTAATATTAATATTAATTATTAATATTTAATAATAATAATAATAATAACAATAATTAATAATAATAATAATAATAATAATAATAATGAATAATATTAATAATAATTAATAATATAATATTATATATATTAATATTAATATTAATATTAATATTAATATTAATTTAAATATTAATATTAATATTAATATTAATATTAATATTAATATTAATGCTAAAGTTAATATTAATATTTAATATTTAATATTAATATTAAATATAATATTATTATTAATTTTAATATTAATATTAATATTAATATTAATATTATATTAATTTTAATATTAATATTAAATTAATATAATATTATAGTTCAAATACTCCACACTAATTAATATTAAACATTAATATTAATTATTAATATTAATATTAATATTAATGTTAATATTTATATTCACACTATTAATATTAATATTAATATTAGTATTAATATTAATATTATATTAATATTAATATTTTATTATTATATTATCTATTATTATTATTATTATTATATTATTATTTTGAGTTATTATTATTATATTGAACTCTATTATTAATTAATTATTATATTAATTTATTATCTCTTAATATTGCATTTTATTTGTTCTGATTTTATATCATTTGCATAATATGATTAATTATTAATATTATCATCTATGATATCTTCTGTATTTTATGATAGTATGATTATATTACTTCACTTACTTTATTTCTCTCGATTTTAATATTTACTCTCTCAGTTATTAAAAGAAGTATATCCGTTATATTATTTTTACTATCTATCTTGGTTTCTCAATGATTTTATATTGTTATATATATAATATATTGTCTCTATACTATATATATATGGATACTATCATATTATACCCTATATTATATAAATAAAGAATTTTTCCACTCAAAATTATAATCATAAGTTGTAACTAATCTTGTATTCATATAATACTTAGATATATATTAGGGTGATCTGAGTTGATCATCACTTTATTTTTATATATAAAGTTCCAGCCGGTATACTCAATATAAAAAATAAGTTCTATACTTATTGAAGATTTTATATGTGTAAATAAAATAAGAATAGCCTATATATACCTCATATTATATACAGATAATTTTGTAAAATTATTTACCCTCTAATAATTTAATAGGTAGATATCACTGTGACGCTAAAATAGGTTAATTAGTTATTATATAATTTTACGTCGATATAAATCATTACTATCCATATATTATAAATATATATATTATATATAAATATTTAAATATATTCTTTATTATTTCTATATATATACGCTATATAATATTATCTCTAAAAACTATGATTATTTTATACAATCATATTGAGATATTATTGAAAGTTCCAACTATCTAGTATTTAGTATATATATACATATATAATTTACCTAACTATACTAGGTTAGAGTATTATTTGAGACGATATGTATATATATATTATATATAAGTATATTATATATATATATATAATATGATATTATATATATATATATATATATATATATAGATATAAGGGAGAAAAGACCAACTCCACGTCCATGTCGTGCACCCTGGATTCGACTAACGGAGCTCTGGCTAGGGCAGGACTGGCCTAGC